>PRKT01000177.1:383357-398818 GCA_003671525.1 Saccostrea glomerata | reverse complement strand
TTTGGCCATAGTTAATAAAAGTTAGAGATCACTTGTAAAACAAAGTGATAGCAAATCAATGTGTCAAAGTTTTCACTGTAGTAAATTAAAGTTTTTATAGTATCAAAGTGATCACTATTCTATACTATAGTAAATTATAGTTAACTATAGTGTTGATAATGATATTGTCGTTCCTATTGTTAACTTTCGCGATCTTTAATGAATTCTATTTTTTTTCTTAGTTTTGGTGAATATGTCAGATAATTTTATTATTTCTAAAACTTTCTATATATGGTAAAATTGATGGATAGTCGAACGACATTTTTCGTAGTTTTTCATGATATTTTATGTTTTCTATACAAGGATGCAAATTCATATAAAACGAGTCAACAAAATTTGAAGTTGTAATTTATTCTATTTCTTCCATTAAACACCATACAATCAAATTTGATACCTCACAATCATAAATAATAAGAATATGTCATTTATTTTCATTATCTCGCTCTCTCTCTCTCTCTCTCTCTCTCTCTCTCTCTCTCTCTCTCCAGATGCATTGTTACTTAAGATAATTAAAAAAGGCCACACAAATATTTAGTAATTTCGTAAAATTGTTCCAAATCCGTCTTGTTAGTATTCTAATTGTAATAAACCTTTAAATCATACTCCGAATATTACATTATCATAAAAGATCGATTGCATGTCTTCAGTGAATGTTCCCCCGTTAAGGAATTTTCAGTTGTTCAAACAAAATGGATAAAAACAAAAAGTAGAGCCGTTTTGTAAAGATTGATCTCTCTATTAAGTTGACAATAATAGAATTATTCAGCAACTTTCTGATCTGATTTTGTTATACATCAAATATATATATATATATTGATAAGTATTGATAAGAGCCACGTTTTTACCAAAGTCTGGAATACTTATAAAATATAAAACAAGATTCAAGCTTTATGCCCGTTGAAAAACGTACATGTACTACAAACATTATAAATGCCCATAATTCTTGAATTATTTAGTAGGATGTAAGTTGATTGCAGTTGTTTTATATAATATTCGGACCAACTGATTCGATGTGTAAGTATCAATTTAGGTTTAATTGTCTGATATTTATGCCAATGTTTCCCATCAGTGAAGAAGACAAAGCTTATAACACTTCTAGAATGTTTTAATAGTATTGCATAAATATTTCATACATGTTATTACATTTTCTGTAATTTTTAGAGAAAAATTGCTTATACATGTAATCGGAAATTGAAGTCGGTAAATCTTTTCAGAAAAACAAATTCCATTCTGTATATAACTTTTAAAATTCTTTTGTTTTTGTCAAATTGTTTTGATAAAACATCAGACCTCATTTTTGAGGCAATTAATGCAATCATAAACCTTACTGTAATTGCTAAACCCTGTCACAAAATCTCTTTATTTTTCATTTATTTTGGGGGGTTTATTATTAAGCAGTTTTAAGTGAATTAAGATACATATGCTTAAGAAGATAAAGACACTCTGTAAAGAAAAGACAAGTTACAGTAAACTAACTGTTATTCGCGTCATCTTTGATTCACGATTTGTCAGCAAAAAGTAAATTCGAGACGATTAATTTTCGTAATTAAGGTAATTGTTTCTACAAATACAAAGCAAAATAAATGATTCTGAACTATCATATTATTCACGAGTTAACGCAGTCGTGAGAGCCGCGTTTAATTCTTGCACATTTATAAAGACTGGTTTTAAGTAAGTTCAAGAGAGAAGAAGTTAACCTGATTGTTTCCATTCCAGAAAATTTTGCAATCTAACCAATTCATAATATTTCATTTCCAAAACAAAACCCAAAACAAAATAATTGTTTTGGAGAAAAATATTGATCAAATATTTTCTACATCCTTATACATTTCAGGTTGTGATTTTTCCTCTGTACATTACATAAATAAGTTATCCTTCACAATCTTATATAGATATTCAGTTTAATGTTCCTTCTATTAAGACCCCTAATTATTTATCGGCCAAAAGGTTAATTCTGCTGTATGCCATTTCCCTTATTTTTAAAAATATTTACATTGATTTTCCATTAACGTTTTCTTTATGCAGGGAAAAAAAGTCATATAAAAACACTGTTTGGCGATAAAACATATTCTTAACAATAAATTAAGAATTCTATTTGTCATCCAAACCTTTTTTTAGATGTGATAATAATTTCAAGAAATTCTATATTAGTCAATCTTTATTAATCACTACGTGTAGAATTTCAATTTGTACACAATTTTACGATACTTCCTCGAAATACACTGTACATCTGAAAATGAAATACATTAAACATGTATTTAAGTTCAATTTGTACATTAAAACACATACTCGTAATACTGAAACAATTCTATTCAATATTTCTCACATAAATAAATAATGTTAAATAGCTGTCTTTTGATTTTACAAAACTAAAGGACTGTTCTTTTTTTTAACTTTCGCGATATTTATTCCCAGTTATAGTAAATTAATAAACATAAACAGCTGCTTTAACTAGTTTACATTTGTGAGAATCATTGTATATTTTGGATGATACATATTAAAAAACAATTTATTAATGTAAATAAAAACAATTTTTAACGTAATGTTGATGTTATTAAATGAGATAACAAATTGAAACAGTACAAATTAGGTTCAGAGTCATGGAGAAGAGACTATCCCCTGCCTACCGATTACATCAGCCCTATGCTCCTTGTCATAATTGGGAAAAGAGATCTTTAAAAAATTGTACACAATTAAGCGTGTAATTAAATGACTAACAGACCATTAAATTATCAGTCAGCATTTAACTCAATGATAGATTGTATTTGCTGACGAGGTCGTTGCATCGACCAAAACACTTTGCAAAATGATTACTTAAACGAGAGTGTTGGTATTTTTATTTCAATAATTTCATGCATAAGATTTTGCACAAATGCTGCTTCATATGAATACAAACATAGGTCTGTTAACAACGGAGCGCAATTGCTACCCATGGAAATTCCAATACTTTGTTGGAATACCTGGTCTCCAAAAACCACATGTACGATATTGTCAATCGGAAACTCGAGCATCTTTTTTATGTCAACTTCAGAGTACTTGTGTGTGCAATTAGAATGTGTTTTAACAAAATAATTTTGCAAATGACCAATGATCAGGTAAGAAAATTTCCGAGTTCCATTTTATATTGATATAACAGCTTTCAATGATATCGAAAATCCTGGACTTTAATTTACCATGGAGAATGGTTGTGTTCAATGTATAAAGTTGAGTCGTAAGTTTAAAAGCTGTTGATTTTCGTAAAATCTTGTGATCTATGCAGTTTTAGAATCCATTGTTGGTGTGGTTATTTAACTAATTTTCATTGTTGGGAATACCAAAAGTATTTAAAACTGACATAAAGTTTTGAGGAATTTCCTACTTCGAAAATTGCGATTAGTACAAAGTGGATTATCACTTACAGAATTAAATACTAGTTCCTCCTTAATATAAAGACAATGTTTTACCTGGTTCGATAGCTTGGATAACTACATACTGATCGTTTTACCCCTCCAGTTTTTTTTTCACTCCAGAACCTTTGAACACAGAAGGATACTAGTTGATTTATATTTTGCCTTAAATTGCTGAAAACGAAAATTAATTTAAAAATGCGCGAAGAAATCCAAAATCTATCTTATGCATTTTATCCATTCTGACAAAGTGTCAAGGTCTTTTTTCATGTTTAGTCCATCCTTTGGCATAATCTTCAACATAATTAATATTTATGAAATGATTTCGCCCAATGAAAAATTGGTGTATAGCCCCTTTGAAATAAACAAAATAAAAGCTAAAGAGCACTTTTTACAAAATACAAGAGACCTTGAATGCAACCTTTGTGAAAATTAGAAATCCAAGACAGATTTTATTCTTTTTTAATGTTTCACGTGAATTTCACATTTTTACAGCCCTTAAAAATTTAGTAGAACTATGGTTTGCATGTGACTGAGTTTATGCTTAATATAAGCAAAAATACAAGGTTAATAAAATTATACTGTTAATATTAATTGAGAAAAAACCTCAAGATATCATCAAGTGGTAGGTATCAAATTCTTTTTCAAATGACCGGACATTTAAATTAATTTTAATCTTAGCAAAACAAATAAATGATTATGTTTTATCAAAAGAATGTTGACATGTTAATGTAATATTGTACTTTTATTCGGTACCTGTGGTTTAGTTTGATAACAAAAATAGGACAAGCTGAACCAAAATATCAAATTAAATCAACCAGCACTCATTATGTCGTTGTTCACTTTTAATTTTATTTTATTTGAAATAATATTCATTTTGATTTTTTGTGTGATTGGGGTTTTATTTGTCACATTTAAATAAACGTTTAATATCAATCTCGTCCGGATACAATCAGCTATATTTGGTTTGAACGCAAAATGATTAAAATTACATATTATGTCAATCACGTTCTATTTACCTGACATTAAAAATAACTACAAGAATCCTGCGTCGATTTTCAACACATGCTTGTACCGATATTTAATTAATTTTAGTTGAACACTTTACTGGAGTATTTTTTAGAAAAATCATATATATTAATTTAAGACAACCATACATACAAGTATCTTAAGAAAACTCCATTTCAAGTAATTGGAAGAAAATACATGAAATGTTGATCATATAAGTGACGAAGATTAAACTGATCAAACTAAAAAATGAAAAACTCTGATTATTTTCGATAGTTTTCATTGTTTAGAAGAGAAAAAGAACCATTGCCCTTCAGTCTGAGTACTTCGAATAACTCTTCGTGCAAAAGTTCCCCGGAAATGTCAGATACCTGAAAAATTAGTGAAATGTCGTAAACAGTGACAAAGTTCATAAAATCTTACATATCTACTGAATAAAAAGTGCAAGCATTACTTCTTAATTTCGATCATAAATTATTTAAATTATCATATATCTTAATGAATCATAAAAATAATATTTACACATTGTGACCTTTACCTTGCTTTAAATTGTGAATTTGTGTTAAATTCTTATACATCATGTAAGACAGTTTTACTTTAAGAATACATATAAATATTGTGTTTATATCTTTTATAATTCATGCACAACGGATGGTTAGTATTAATAAATGTTCTTTTTCATGCAACAATGTTCTTTGTTATACCCTTATAAATATCTTTCTATATATTTATTACTAATAAAAAGTCCAACAAAAGAAATGTTTATAAAATCAGTCTAACAATTTCACTATTGACCGGCCTGCCGGTCCAACATAAGAATTGTTAGACCGCAACGTCACTGCTACTTCACAAGTAATTAATCATCGTTCAATATCGGCGTCACGGAAATAGCCGAAGTTAAGAGTTGCAAGAGTTGTTACTGCTAGCAAAGAAAAGGAGAATAATATGTTTTGTACTAAATAAATTTGTGATATAGTAAAAATATAATTAATTTTGTTCTTTCTCGGCTATTGTTTTATATTTACTAATTACTAATTAAGCCATAATTTTCCAAATAAAGAAATTGATAATATCAAATGTATTTATTATATCTTAAGTGAGCACTGAAGGGTATAACAAAACAGTTATAGACTGGGATTCGGGCAACATATATGATTTGTTGGACCTGAAGGTGAAAATGTTGCCCTTGGCCTGCGGCCTCGGGCAACATTTTCACCCTCAGGTCCAACAAAACATATGTTGCCCTCATACCCAGTCTATAACTGTATATTAGGTCTGTCAAAATTTTTCAAGTTCTCAAATAGTCTGGTCCCTATTTTTAAAAAGAAGGCTACAAATAACTTCTAACGGCAAATAATCATTATCTGGTCCAGCATAGTTTTTTAACCTATTTCGAGTATGCTGAATCCGAAAAAATATGCTGGCCTTCATGAAAATGGCGTTAAAGAGGTCAAAATGGCGATTCAAAATGGCGGACATCAAATTTTTCTAATTTTCTCTTAATATCGTTCAAAAAGGAGAAATAATGTGTGAATATCTCACTGAGTGCAATACAAGTATAAAAATGATAATATAATGCTAACATTATTAGTTTAACTCAAGAAGGAGTGGTATATGGTAAGTGTCTCAATTGGCCCCTTAAAATGGATATCTTAATTTTACTTTATATATAGCTTTAATTTGTACACCTATATATGCGATCTTTATTGGTCATTTTCATTTTGATCAAAATGACGTTATTTTAGAAATATGACATCATAAAAATCACGTTTTCCCGCCATTTTAGCATATTTTGTATAAAACTGCTTATTTTCAAGCAGTTTTTCTTTCAGAAAATAAAGAGCGCAGCCCTGAACAAGATTTACATGTATATTTTTACCAAAGATGTATCTATTCAATACTAATTAGTGACAGAAAAATTATGTATGTTCTACACTGCGCTCTTTGTTTTCCCTTAAGAAAAAACATCAAGAAAAAGGCATATTTTTGGCTTTTTTGTTAGATAGCAAGAATAGCATTATTTCTCATGTCATTTACCGCTAGTGAGTGCATATAAATGTGAAAAATATATTGGAAATATTTCTAATATAATCTCTTCTACAAAATTAATATAAATAAAACATATCTGAATGTCATTATAAAATGTTGATTTTTAGGGGGTCAAAATTGGCTCTTATCATATATACTCCTTTAGTCGTTTCTACAATTAATTCGAATTTTTTCTGATTTTTTGGTTTATTGTTCTATTTTCCGCTTTGTTCAGGATTTTACATTTTGCAAATATTCATACACTGCAGATTTGTATTTTTTCCCCTGCATCTCACTATTCTACAACTGAATGATGGCGCAGCTGTAAGATAAAAGTCAAAATGGCGATTCAAAATGGCGGATATTCATCTTTTTCTTCAAATTATTTCATTCTTAATATCGTTTACATAGGAGAAAGGATTTGTGAATATTTTACTGAGCGTAGTACAACTATGTAAAATGATAATAGAACACTAATTTGATCACTTAAAATCGGAAAATTTAGTCATTAAATTTGAAATGTGTTATTTAGCTCAAATTGGCGATTCAAAATGACGCCTGATACACTCCAATTTCGTAGAAACTGTTTCCAAATTTCCCCCTTCGTATTTGACCGTACGTGTTCCAAAGCATTTGAGCCCCCGTCCACCTAAAATCACTCCCGAGTCCTGTCATTATCAACTCGCACTTCTACCTCAACATCCCTCGGCACACCATCAAATATAACTGTAGAAATTCTTGTCCGATTCATCGAACACTTTGTTCTAGCTTTTTAGCACTTATAAGAACTTAGTATTATCCC
Organism: Saccostrea glomerata; assembly: GCA_003671525.1. Lineage (NCBI taxonomy): Eukaryota > Metazoa > Mollusca > Bivalvia > Ostreida > Ostreidae > Saccostrea > Saccostrea glomerata. The sequence continues at coordinate 391,555 of PRKT01000177.1, read as the reverse complement.
CTAACATCTTCTATTCCAGCTTTATTTGCTATATGTTTCAGTCTGTCTTCGGAAATTTGGTATATTCAACACTCAAGTAAAATGGTGCCCAGTGTCAAGGATGACAACCCCCTTGGCATGTAAAAGATCGTTTCTCTGGAGTTCGAAAAAAAAGTAAGCTCAATGGGGGCCGCCAGAGAAACCAAAATCCTTCAAAAACCGATAATTTAAACCTGTCTGATAGTCCGCTGAAACATGGCTGAAAAATTGCCGACTCGGCGTTAAACAATATACAATTAATCAATCAACACCCAAGGAACAACACATTTCTATTCAAATGTTCTGAGTTAAACTAATAATGTTAGCATTATATTTTTATTTCTATACTTGTATTACACTCAGTGAGATATTCACACATTATTTCTCCTTTTTGAACGATATTAAGAGAAAATTAGAAAAATTGGATGTCCGCCATTTTGAATCGCCATTTTGACCTCTTTAACGCCATTTTCATGAAGGCCAGCATATTTTTTCGGATTCAGCATACTCGAAAAAGGTTGAAATACTATGCTGGACCAAATAATAATTATTTGCCGTTAAAAAACAATTTTTCTATAAATCGGACCAGACTATAAAAAAGATCCTATACAAAGTTGAAATTTTTACCTAATAAACGTAAGAGAAATTGAAGTTTTTTTTAAGCTAACCAAAGATACCAATGTTTATTAACATTATATGAAATTAGAAGTGATTACTGGTGTTTCGTAAAGATAGGAAAATCTTTATACACTAGGCATTAAAACATAATCGAATTAATAAAAAAAAAAGTACCTTATATGTATAAGCCTGGATATCTATGACTTTAATAACTAATTATGTGTGGATACCTATTACTTTAACTTCTAAATGTGAGTTTTTTTTTCTAATTATGTGTAAGATTAGTTATGAGTTATCTAAACAAACTAGATAAAAACGGATATGTTAAGAATCCGAATGATCAGTTTTTCCACAATAAATAAACCTGCGTGATCCAATACTTGTACTATTAGTATATTCTGATGTCAACCAAGAACTGGATGCTGTCAGACAGTAACTTAATCAGGAAACTTTGTGTCGAGTGTCGCAAAAGAGAACATTAAAAGATTTAACAAAAGAAGTGGAGGAATTAAAGAAGAAAAATGACTTTGTCACACAGTGATCACTAAGGATGTTAGCAACAATAATACAAGTGAGTGTGCAATTTAAGAAATCATCAGACAGGATTAAATTATTTATGAAATTCTTTGTGTGACAATGCCTGTGTAAAAATATTACTAAATCATAACTATGTATTGTTGTTATTATAAAATTTGAATATGCTATGAACTGAAATAAGAAAATAAATACAACAGGAAAGACGTGTCCGAGATCTACATTGATAACCTTTACAGCTTGTATATGAAAAAGATGGTGGTTATCTTGTAGAAATTGACGATTTCTTAGAATCAAACTGGATCAGGGAAACATTTCTTTAAAAAAGGTAGATGTCATAGCTTACATCTTGGCAACATTACCGTATTTAATATAATATAAACTAGTCAATGAAAGATGTTGAGAGAACGAACTGTCTTTCTTTTTTAAAATTGCACTTTTTTGGCTCAAGGTTTTTTTCTAGATCCATTCTCTACCTATGATGCATTGGAGATATTAAAACAACCATAATTCGCGGGTTCGAATCCACTACGGGACATGGAAACCGGTCCTGCGCGTGAGACCATAAAACCCAAGTCCCGTTTCGGAGAAAGTGTTGCCACGAAAAAGATCCCTAATATCTCTATGGCTCTGAGGTCGCCTACGTGGTGCAGGGCTTAGAGCGTCTGCTATAGAGTCGCAAAGGAGTTGATCCGTGCGTCGCGGGTTCGAATCCCACTGTGGGATTTGGAGTCCGGTCCTTCGAATGAGACTGAATAAACCGAGGCACCGTGTCGCAGTAGGTGCTGACACGAAAAAGTTCCCTCCCTGCTTAACGGCCATGAGTGCAAAGTATTGGACAAAATTTGCAGCTCCCCCATTGGCAAGTGTTGAGGTCTCCATTTGAGTGAAAATAAGTAATCAACATACAATCAATCAATAGCTTTGAGTTCAAAGAATACAAAATTGGAGCAAAGTAAACACAACCTCAAAAATATAAGAGGTGGACACGATGCAATGGAGGGGTGAGCATCCCTTGCTGAGCGGTCACATAGTTATGATCGGGACATAACAGGAAATCCGTCACCTAACAATAAGAATGAAAAACGTCAATCAGCATTAGACTCAATGGAAAATTGCATTTGCTTACAAGGTCATTGTATTTAACATAGAACATGAAATGATGACTTTAAACGAGATCACTGATATTCTTGATTCTTAAAGTTGTTTGCCAATTATTTACCCGGTACCTCGTTTAAGAAATTGTTCATACGTAGAGCATGTTCTTGAGAATCGAATCAACTGAGAGATAGAAACACTTTATGCAGGCAATATTAATGCAAGTAAATTGCTTCATTAGTAAGGAAAGTTGACCATTGAAAAGTTGAAATCATTATGATCGTACTTGTGTATGTATGCCAACAAAATATGAGCATTCCATTTTTTTTTCTTTAGTGACGAATGCTCCAATTTCCGAAGCAGAGTAATAAAGGAAGGTTTGACACACCGTACCGGACACACACATTGACGAAGAAGTTAAAAATCTGTAAATATTTCAAGTGTCTTACTCAGTTAACACTTTTCAAGCATTATAACGGATTGGAATTTTAGCTCACCAAAGCCACAAGATAATTTTTTGATGTTAAAAGCCTCTGGATGTTCTGTCTGAAAAGTCTTTTTTCAACCCTTTAACGTTTTTTGAGTGGCGGTATTTTAATAAGGGAAATCCATGAAATTCCATGTCAATATCTTTATAGAATAATGAGAAGACACATATTTTTTTATCAGGTTTAAAATTAATCTAAAATGTGTTAAAAAAAATCTTGATGGAACAATAATATCAGAAGCCTCGTTAAAAGTCATCTTTTTACTAAGTTCTATGGTCGATACAATGAACCTATCAGCAAATACAATTTATCATTGAGGCAAATGCTGACAGGACATTTTTCATACTATTTGTAAGTCCATTATTTATACACTGAAGTGGCGACGGAGTTCTCTGTTATTTTCCGATCATAACAAGGAGCACACGGCGTGTGTAACCGGTCGGCAGGGGATGCTCACTCCTCCATGGCATCTGATCCCACCTTTGATGTCTTGGAAGTCCGTGTTTGCTCTGCTCCTATTTTGTATTGTTTTATGGACTTTTGATCTTGAATTCGTTATAATTATAAAAAAAAATTGACATGCACACCCTAGTCCGGGGAAAGGAGATTCTTAACTCAATTTTATTCCTAGTGAAATTATAAATTTGCAGTATCATATAATTATCAATCTTTACAAATCGTTTGAAGACTCTTTCCATTATTCTGGTGAGTGATACGGACCATCGTTTCTATATTACATCATGTCTTAGACGCATACTTAAATGTACGTTATAAAATACTTTTGGTATGAAATACTGCGAAGTAGTTTTATTCTGCACTAAGACGAGATATACAAGTGTAAAGGATTTTTCCATAAAAATTACAAATATACGAATCACCATGGATATGATAATTACAATTCCAATTCTCCTCTATCTGAGCTCTTTTTCGGTCATAAATGGGGAACTTTCTTTACAAAACAGCGTAACGACCGAGAAATGCAAGTATTCTGACGTAAAGCAAGAACTGGATGCTGTCCGACAGTTACTTAACCAGGAAACTTTGATTCGAATGTCGCTTGAGAGGTCTTTAAAAGATTTAACAAAAGAGGTGGAAGAGTGGAAGAAGACAAATGATTGTGTCAATAAAACGATCACTCCGGATTATAAAAGCAACTATGATACAAGTACAAGTGAGTGTCCATAATCTAACCAGAGGAGTTGGCGTACTTATCAATCTTACCGAAATTTTCAGTAAATAAAAACAATGTAAATTATAGGTTCAGTGTTACGTATTTTTTATTTCCTGAAAATGTCGGTAAAAATGATAGGTACCCAAACTCCTGTGATCTAATAATAAGTTTGTAAGAAAATCAGAATTTGAAAAATGTTACCAAGAAATATTTACATAATTAAAATGTTAAAAAATTAGACTTCTTGGAGTCAAGAAGATTTTTAACAATTCAATTCCTCCTTTAATGGTTCTGTTCTCAGAAACCTAGAAAAAAGGATTTTAGTAAATACCTTCGTAAATATATTAAAATATTCCTCAATTATTTAAACTTTGTTAATAACTGAAAATGTTCAAACTTTAAAACAGACGCAATTTGAACATTTGCATTACGCAGTACAACCACTACAACAGACAAAATGTCACTCGTGTGGTGCAGTGGTAGAGTGTCTGCTTTATAGATTCGCAAAGTGAGGAGCTTTACGTCGTGGGTTAGAATCCCAATGTGGGTCATGGAGACTGGTCCATCGGATAAGACCATATAAACCGAGGTCCCGTGTCGCAGTAGGTGTTGGCACGAAAAAGATCCCTCGATGCTCAAGGACCCCGAGTGCCGGGCATAGGAAAAAATTTGCAGTTCTCCACCGACAACTTGCCGCGTCTCTATTAGTGAAAAATACTCCAGAGGGAGTTTAACAACAAATAACGGAAAAAAACCATGTAGTAATATGTCACTTGAGGACTTGTGGTGTAGAAACTGTCCTTCTGCATGACAGTGGTGAGGAAACCTGTTCGTATTCTATCGTTTGAAATTATTTAGCTGCAGAACTGTAGCTCTCTCCGAAAAAATAATTTGTCAGACCGGAGAGCTTCAGTGCCATCCATTGAAAAAAAAACTGTATATTTATTGCGCACAAAAAAGTGCACTGTTTATCAATTTATTTCTCCATGTTTTTAAAACTATTAACTCAAAATATCACTAACCGTATGTTTCCGACATATTCTTTCACCGTTTCAACAACAAAAAGTTCCTTATAATTGTTGTTTATAGCCCTCCTAGTCCTGAAATCGAGATCATCAAAAATGTTGTCCATTTATACTGCCATTTTGGTTTGCAAGATAATTCGGCCCAACGCTCTTTGTTTATACTACAAAAGTACTTGATACATGTAGTAGAGTACGGAATTTTTTTGCAATTGAGGTAAGAATTTTGAAGAATTATTCGATAACCAAGCGCATTTTTTGTGCGCAATAAATATACAGTTTTTTTCAATGGACGGCACTGTAGCTCTCCGGTCTGACAAAATATGTTTTTCGGAGAGTTACACTTCTGCAGCTAGAAATGATTTGAATGACAACTACACTTGCGAGTATACACATGTACATGCAGTCATTCATTAAGTCGCTGTGTTTCTTGCGAAAAAAATAATTTCTTTTAAAAAGTCAGTCTGAAATTAACTTTTTACAAGAAATTTTTTAGAATTTAGTTGAGTGTTACGTGTATATATACATAACAAAAATAATTCGTAGTTGATATTTTAGATGGAACTCCAACTTATGTGAGATGGGGGAAAACTACCTGCAGCATTGGATCAACTTTAGTTTATGCTGGTAATAAAATACTCGTATATAAAATTTGATATGGTGAGCAGAAAGATCATTAATTTTTTATCTCACCATAAAAAAGAGGTATATATTTATGAAAATAATATTTTCTGGAAAGACTATCCATTTGATTGCTCTGAATAAGTAATTTTCTTGAAAAGTTATCTCTCTTATCAGAGAGACATTACATCTTTAAAAAGAACTTTAGTAATTGTCATTTTCTCATACTGAGCATTTGTTATTACTTTCCCTTGTTTCTAGGCATGATATCAATACTCAATTAAATCTTTGAAGATAAATTCATAATGTTACGATAGATTTCATTAAAAATAAATAGATTTCTATAGTATTTAAGTCAATTACTTTAAATATTTTATGTGAATTTTGAGCATTTAGAATGAAGCATATTTTTTTCCTGGATTATTTTTTATTTGCTTAACAAAAGTGAAGTTCTATTCAATTCTTATGATCAACTCTTGTTAGTGATGAAAGGATAGTATTGCCATTAAAAGTTTTTTAAAAAGGGTGTGGAATACATGTACTGTCATGATAAAATTCTAAGCTATAGCCTGAATGCAATGCAGTTCCATTGGACAGCTAATGAAAAACAAAAGAATTTTCTACTCCAACATCAATAACTAACACGAATCGAAACAGTTATAGTAAAAACAATTTGATGTACAAAATACTGTTCATATATAAACATAGGTCAAGCGGGTGGGACAATGTACAATGCAAAGGGAGGAGCTTCTAATCCTTTATGTCTAACATTTGATGTGTTGTGGGGAAACCGAACAAAACCCTCAGAGTTTGCCAATTTGCATGGTGCAGAGTATGAAACCAGCTTTTGGGGACCAATCTTTGATGACGCGGACGTCCCTTGTGCAGTCTGTCAACTAAAAACACGAACACACGTACTCATGATACCCGGAAGGAATCGGTGTCTAAAGGGATGGACAGAAGAGTATCATGGATATCTAACATCAAACAGTGATTCCGGTGACAGATCACGGGAAATCTACACGTGCGTGGACGACAACCCCGAGCAGATTATGGGAGGAGGGACAAGAAATGAAAATGGTTATCTGTTTTACAGCGTGCTGGCCAAATGTGGAAGCTTGAAATGTCCTCCTTATATTAATGGTAAACCAATTACGTGTGTTGTCTGTTCACAATAATTCAAAACACTATCGAAAGCCTAACATTAGGTAGACAAAAATTAAATTCCTGACTTGATGACAAACCTTTCTCTATCAAATGTTGTATTCTTCTTTATTTTATTTTCACTCCTTTTCTATAGATAACGGAATATCAATGCCCACAGAGTCATTTACAATACATTGTAGAGTTTATACGTCCTGTGAATAAAACCTGGCAAGTCTATCATTCAATTTGTTGTGTGTGTTCATTAAAACAAAAGACTTCTGAACGTCATTTAAGTTTTCGTTTCTTTGAAGATGATTCTTCTGTCGTCTACTGAGTGAATATCATTCAATTTGTCCTTGACCCACTTTTGATCATCTTGAAGGTCACCCATTGACAGTGCTACTGCAGCTTTCAAGGCCCGTCTTTTTTCTGATCAAATAACAATTAAAAAAATAATTGCAACTTCTTTATGCTGTTAACATAAATATAACAGTAATGATTTCTACAAAGGAAAAAAACGAACAATTACGAAGGCTAAATACGGTAACTCAGTCATATGTATGTCACTATGCAAAGAACTTTTTATTTAAAATCTCTTACAACGTCAAACTTATCAAGCTTCCTGGTTTGAAATTATTCTATAAACATTGTATATGTTCTAAATATTTTTGAACTTAGACAGTTCTTCTAATGTAGATTAAACATTTTTTCCTATACTTTTCATTGCAAAAATTGTTTTATAGTAAATGAAGATATTTATTCACCACTGCAAAATGAAAGTTTTCATATGTTAAATAAGGACAAGAACATTGAGCAATTATAGAAGTTTTGAAACATGATTGCTATAAATTGACTGCTTATAAATCTGATAAAAAAAAATTGAGTTACTCTTACACCCAGAAAATGCTGCACTGATAGAAATGAATTCTTGTATAACCATTACAATCAGTAAAACTTGCTTCTATCAAATTGCCGATGATGGGTAAGTTTGTTTCATTGTAAAATTCAATGTTATTTGGCTTCACAATATGTTTAAGACTCACTGGAAATAAAAATAACTTTGCTATAAGATTCAATGGTTATTTGCCAACTTAAAGTATAGTATTTAAGCTCAAAAGTCTATTAAGCAATATGAAATTGGAGCAGAGCAAACAAGGACATGAAAAACATCAGATGTGGGATCAGGTGCCATGGAGGAGTGAGCATCCCCTGCCGACCAGTCAGGGCCGCCATGTGTTCCTTCAAGTAATTGGGCCGGGAAGTAAAGGAAAAATCTGTCGACAATTCAGTGTGCAAATAAAAGCCTTTCGATAAGTATGAAAAACGTCAGCCAGCATTTGGCTTCATGATAAATTATAAAAAAGATAGAATATGACAATGTTATTCCTATGTTTTTATACTGAATTTGACTCCAAAGTTCCGTCTAACTTATAAATCATAGGGCTCACAGCGGGTTCACAGTCCACGGTGGATGTTTAATAC
>PRKT01000177.1:303888-362249 GCA_003671525.1 Saccostrea glomerata | reverse complement strand
TTTATCACATATTTTCCCCTTTATCCCGTTGATATAGCTCATGTGATATCGTTTTCGTATCAACACTATGTACTCCTACACCGCGTGACGTAATGTAAATAAACAAATACATGTGCATGATGGAGAGAATGACTAAATTTTCAAATTTTACTTTATTTGATATATTTTAACAAATTTTCATCCAGGAATTAAAAAAAATAAGTACAGAAATACTTTCTTTCTTTTATTTTTGTACGAACTATTTCATACAGCGTAATATTATTTATTACGTTATTTGGTCCAAGGTAACCGAAAGCGAACTTTGAATTAGAAATAAAGACAAAATACACATTTATAGTGAACAAAAATATGTGATAAAAAGAATCTCCCATGGTTTGTGGTTTGATATGATTTTTATCCAACTCGTTGTGTGTTTTCTATCAACTCGCCAAGGCTCGGGGATAGAAAACACACAACTCGTTGGATAAAAATCATATCAAACCACAAACCATGGGAGATCCTATATATATTCAATTATTAACTATAACACGAGTGTGACTAAAATGGGTAGCGAAACCCGGGCCGGGCCGGGAATTTCAAAACTGAGAGCCGGGTTTTTGGTAATTCCGAGATAAATACTCATTCTTTCTTCATGAAATTTACAGACATAGTTTATAACTATAGGTTTTGCCTTCGCTGAGAATTCTAAGTCAAAATGTTGTGTTTTTCGATGATTATCGCCGATTGTCCTTTTCCAGGTGACTAAAATGGGTAGCGAGTCCGGTTTACTCATTTTGGCGATTTTAAGCTTAATGCATCGAAAGTGTTTGTGATATTTGCATTTATTGGTTGTTTATTAACTTCAAATAGTTTAATTGTTCAATCATAATGAAATTAAATGTCGATTATTAGGGTTTTTGTCATTTTTCATAGAACCGGGACAGGTCAAAACCGGACGCGTTTGCCCGGGACAAATTAATAATTCCGGATTGCCGGAGAAAGAATGCAGATTTTTTTCAGTCCCTGACCGAGATACATCTAAGAAATAAATTGGAAAAATTAATAAAAATATGCAAATCAAAAAAGAGTCATTTATATTTCAATTATATGTCATTCTCTGATAAGTATTTCGGAAATAAAAGGTTTTTCCCGGGTGAACGTGTCCGGTTTCGACCAATCCCGGGTGTTCAAAAAATGCGTATATTTTCAATAATCGTGATTTATTACTGCAACAGTTAAATGTTTTAGGTAGTTAAAGTTCAATTCCAAAGATCCAAATGAAATAATTGTAAATATACTGCCGAAATTAAGTTTAAACCGCTAAAATGAGCAATCCGGGCTCGCTACCCATTTTAGTCACTTTTAAAAGGACAATGGTGAAAATCATTGAAAAACAAAACATTTTGACCTAAAACTTTCAGCGAAGGCCAATCCTAGAATAATAAACTATGTCCGTAAATTTCATGAAGAAAGAATGAGTATTTATTTCGTGATTATCAAAAGCCCGGTTTTCGTTATCGAAAATCCCGGCCCGGCCCGGGTTTCGCTACCCATTTTAGTCACACTCCTATAACACAGTGAATTTTAGTTTTAATCATAAATTGATTTTCTCAAATTACACTTGTTCATGAATACCTATTGTGTGACATACCTGGTCTTTCTGCTTTTTCTTTTTCTTCGTAACATTTTTTGAGGGTGTATGTACAACGTCTATAGCAATAACTTCATATCCAACTAAAATAAACAAAATATTATATTCCAAACGGGATCGGAATTCTGTAATTATAAACACGTGGGAAAAGCACCAACCCTGTCATTTAACTTTCTGTTAACATTTTAATTGACATATTTATGGAAATGAAAAAACAAAGACATATTTACGTTTTATTGCTAGCCCGACCTTTTCCAGGAAAACTCTCCTGTCACAAATATGTACACTCAAGTCTGCGTAAGACATTTTAAATCTATGGATTGCGGGCTCGACTTCAACGCTGATCGGAAGTTTAGACCGAGAGGGTGCGAGGTGTTCCGAGTATATAGTTACCACGGATATTGTAAACAGAGAGGCCTGAGAGGGATATTTGTTGCCTTTGAAGATTGCAGGCAGGTGATACAAATATGCACGTATTCTATGTTTTTTGTGTTCAGAGAGATATATTCATTTGTGCAGACCTTATTTAATTTGTAAAATCTTTGGATTTACAAGCCAACTGCATAATATTATTCAATATTGTAGTTTTTCGTGCAAAACCTTATTTACGATTCGAATTTCCTCGAATTTTAGTTCCATTAAAACTAGCAATAATACAAGACAATGGCAGATTCACCGACCAGATCTAATGCAGTTTCACCTAACTCGGAGGTTTCTGGGAAAAAATCTAGTAAGTTCAAATAATAATACCTTTAACTTATGGTAAGTATTTTGGAAATTTTTGTATGGGAATATGAATATGAACATTTTATTGAAAGACTTTTGAATTTTACTGTTGTATATATTTTGAACCATTATGTTTTTTAAACAGCTTTGATCTATATTTATAGGACAAGATGGGTCCAGGCAATCTGGGAGAGTTACTTTCCCGAACTCTGCCAAATCTGTATCAACTGTATTGTCAGGTATTGATTTTATAAATCTTATAATATGATGTTGTAAATTTATATATGAGTATAATATGAGTAAGAACGTAGGCATTCTGATAATTTATTATATTTATCATATTTATCTCATTATTTGTTTCGACTTTAAAAAAAAAAGTGTTACATGTAAATATATAGTCTATTATTTTACTCTTATGATAGCTATAGTCCTAATATCCCAGAGCTGTCCCTAAGAATTGAAATGCATGTAGCTTACAAAAAGTAGAAGAATGTATGGGGTTCCTCCCAAAACAGGGGGTTGAGGGGGAATACTCATATAACCAGGGGATTATGGCATTATAGGTGCGGAAATTCCCTTGTCCTTGGGTCATGGCACACCCCTGATATTTTCATCTAATTTGATCTGAAATTGAATTTTAGTGAGTGCTTTGTTACTTTGCGTAAAAATACTTATAATTGTATGTATTATAGTACATGGAGATTTGACTTGCTACTAAGGGTATTTTAATTTATTTTTTTGTATGGCTTTCATAGATGAACTTGTTCCTCAAGGAAATCCATTTAAAATGCCTGCAGACAGTGATATTTTTGTTCTCAGAGACAAGGAAAGGCAGAGGAAAAAGATGGTAATTATTCATTGTTTGATTATTTAACTTTGGTTTGGTAAAGTTTCTCTTTTTCTTTGATTTAATTTTACTTCCAACTTTGTGTTTTCAATAATAATTGATACAATAATAAATATTCTTAAAGAGCCATGTTTATCAGTAATTAATTTTTTATTGATTACTTTAAATAGGAAAGGGAAAAACAACGTAAACTAAGAGTTCACGAGAAAACAACATACGCATCAAAAGTAAATTTTCGCACAGCATCAATGATCAAACCAGTAGATTCCGATGAAGAGAAGGAAATGGAAGATTCAGATAAAGCCATCGCAGTAAAAGATGATCCAGAACACACTATTGCAGTCACCAGAGGTGAGGCTAATACAGGGGGATGCTTGTGTTCCTCTTATCACACAAACCTAACTGAAGCTTCAATCATTATGTAATAGAAAAATATATAATAGAACTATGACATCTCAAACACGGGTATCTCAAATTCAAAGAATATGTTGAATTGAATTTGAAGTTCAAAACATTATATCTTTACCCTTGATATCTCAAGTTCACAAGTATCTCAAAATTTTTGAAAGGGGAGGGGGGGATTACATCAAGTTCAATATAATGAGGTTTTTAAATTTTAATATACACTATTTTGTGAACAAAGTAAAAGGTTCCTTTCCTGGATAATCTTTGAAATAAATGATATTTTGCTTATCTGATTTTTATTTGTTATTGTTGTAGACCGACATGTTGAAAAAGAATCTCTAGCAGAATACATAGCCAAGAAGAGGGAAATGTTTCTAGTCCAAGTATGTTACGAAAAGCGCCTTAAGCTAATTTCAATAAATTCTCTTGGTCTTCCTTTAGTTTCCCATTTACAGTTATTTTGTTTTCTTTAGTACTCTCTGGGCGTGAAGAGAAATGAGATGAGTAAGCTAGAGGAGATCTCCCAGGCCGAGGAGAAGAAGCTGGACCTGGCCGAGCTCTACTTACAGGAGGACGCTGCCATGTTTGATGAATTCCTCAAAGAAAATGACCACGGGTCAAACGAGGCTGTCCGCGAGTAAGTATAGAACTAATTCCTTTAGAGGATTCCATGTTTAGTCTCTTTTTTTTATTCAAAACTTTTTTTTTATAAAAAAGAGAACTATTTGATGTTAGCAAACTAAAATAAAACATTATCTACGGAAGAGCATCTTTCAGTGATGGAATTTGCATAGCACAACGTTTTATATGCGTAACTTTGTGGAGCACATAATTATAATTTCCTGAATCCTTTCAGTCAAGGAAAAGTATAATAAAGAGTGAAAACCTTGACATCTATTTAAATTTAGTTGTGAGAAGGAAAGCAGGGAGAAAATGGAGAAAGTTTTAGAGATAAAACAAATCTCGAGTGTTATCATGACTGTTCGCTCAGAAATCACAAAAATTGAGGATATGTTGAGGGAGTTTGAAATGTACAGAAAGTTCTTAGACAGACTTACTCCCAAGGTTTGTGTAGCGTGAAGTGAAGTGTGCTTTATAAGCATGCAGGTTAGACAATCAGGTAAAGGCATATTAAAGTCCCTGGGTGGAGGTTACACCAAAGAGTGGGTCATGTACTATATTGAATTCACCGTGTTACAACCTATTTGTGGTTACATGCACATAGTAGGCAGGATGGTTTTAAAGTTAAGCTGCTTATTTTTTCCATATTTTTTTAGCAGTATTGAGAGGCATGCATTATGATTTGGGATCATTTAGATTGCTGCCAAATACGTGTATTATGGAGATAATTTGAAATGGCCTAGACTTTCACTTTCTTATCTGTTGATGAAATAATTTGAAAAAAAATATACTGTTACAACTTTTGATTCATGTTTTCAATCAACATTTTTAAAATCAACTGTTTATGGTGAGTATGGAAGATTTATTATCATATAAGTAATATTTTGGATTTATAACAACAGGGCTGAGAATGAAACAAAAGCTAAGCTTGAAAAGGTAGCAGAGATTAAGAAGGTTAATGCAGCAATGATGGCAATCAAATCGGAGATTTCAAAATACGAAGACACACTGAAAGAATATCAAATGTACAGAAAGTTTTTGGACAATCTTACACCTCAGGTTTGTGGGTTATGGTTGCACAGCTTATTATATACAAATTATGCTTACAGGAATAGAAATACCTTTACCATTATAGTGGGAATACACATGCTCCACTAAATTTTATTTTTTATTAGTTGTATCAATTATTATTTATATACATATATTTTTCTCTTGTATTTCCCCCCTTTTCTCATATTCTGTAAAGCAGATACACAACTGTGATATCCTTTAGAATTTGTGATTTTTTTCCAAAACTGACTGAAAAATTTTAAATGCATGTTTTATATTTAATCTTTAAAACAAAAAACAGGATTGGCGTGACAAAAAAGAGAAACAGAAAAAGAAGAGACGAGAAGAGAGAAAGAAGGCAAAAGAACAAGAGATGATTGCTTACAAAAAGAGTATTTTAGAATCAGATCCCAAAGATTTCAAGGGCAAAAAGAAAGCGATGCCAAAACCCCCTCCCCCCCTGGTCTCAAAACCCCCAGCCAAAAAGTAAGTTCAACTTCAAAGCAAAAGTTCAATTTCAATAAGTATCATACTGGGTAATATTACCTGAATTTCATTTTTGTTAAAACCCACAAAAAAGTATTTGATGTCAATGATATAGCATTTTTTGTTTTAAGAAATCAGATATGAATTAATCAAATGGAATACTGTCCAGCCATCAATGGAAATATCATGCAGTGAAAGATATGTAGCTGTAATAATTTTTAATATTTTCTCATTTAGACCAGAGGAAGATGAAGAAGAAGATGAAGAGAGTGATGAGGTAAATACAGACATATTTGTATAGAGGAGAAGTGTCTATAAATAGCAAGCAGACTTTTATTTTTATTCAGAGTTTTCAATGAACTGGATTTTTCTCTTTTTATCAACAGATACAAAATATGTTATTATCTACCTAAAGCAGAACACCACACTTATAATAAAGTTCCAAGGAATTGACATTTTGCTTTGGCATAAACATAACTTATAGAACACTGTAACTTTTATAACTGCAATATATATTTTTAAGCCATTGAGAATGAAAATCATTTCACTGTAAGCATCATTTAAGTAAGCCAGTGTTATGATCATGTTTAACGTAAAGTCCTACCTTTCATCAATTATAAATAGGTAACAATACCTTTTTTTTCAATTTCAGGATTTGGAGTTGTTCTTCTCACATCCACAGGAACTGCTGGACATTTTTGCAGATTTGGAAGAACAGAATTTATCTCTAATTCAAAACAGTCAAGAAACTGAGGAAGCATTAGAAGAAATGAAACAAACCATAAAACAGACAAAAGTTAAAATGTATATAAAATGTAGCAAACAAATAGAACAGACAAAAGTTAAAATTTATGTTACAACATACAATCCATAAAACAGACAAAAATCAAAATGCATGTTACATAACAACATACAATTCATAAAGGAAAAATAAAGGTTTCGGTCAATCAAACTGTATCAGTAAAGTTTGTCTGAAAATTAAAAAGTCATCTATTTTTACAGACTTGGATCAAAAGTTAGCACATTGGCTTATATTGCTGATTTCTATGCACAGATGCCAAATCTGAGCAGATTTTAAATATTATGTTATGTACCATTGCTCATTAAATTCATTCTATTTCTGAATTTGTTTTTCAGGGAAAAAGAAACTTCAATATTAAAAGAACAAATAGACAAATTAAATTCGCAGATATCAAGAGAGGAGTCAAAAGCAGCAGATTTAAAGATCAAAGCTAGGTAATTAATCATTATATATAGAGGGATTTTTCTTTGGGTCGTTATTATTTGTTTTTGTGTGATATAGTGCAAAAAAGATTAGTCATCATTGTGATATATGAATATATATATCTTTTCAAATTTTCTTAAAAACAACATTTGAAAATTATGAAACATTTTTATGTTCACTTTTAAAAAAGCCAGAACTTCCCTCAATTTTTTTTCTATCATAATTTCTGTACATGATTTGATTATATTGTTTTGTTCAGTGAAATGCTTAAGACAGTAGGAATTTTGGGGTTTGTACTTAGTCATTCCATGCAGTAATGCATGCTTTGGAAAACCTTTTACGCACCACTATAGTAAATTTAAAGCATGATCTCTTAACGTACATGTATATTCATTTTAGTCACATGTATGTGTGTACAGACCAAGGATCCAAACCATAATATGCACCATAAAACATATCAGTATAAGACCATATAAATAAACATCTTTGTCCCCTTCTGTTACTCTCTCTCTCCCTCACCTTCTATCCTTATACCAATTAAGGATTTAAAGAAAAGAAAATTAAAGAAATGAGAAATGGCCACTACCCAAATAATGTGCAATGTGGTACTTTATGTATGAATCTTGTTGTGTGATTTTTGACAGAATTGTACATAAAATAGGAATGAATATTATTCTACATTTTTGCATCATGTGTTCATTTGTTAAAATTTTGTTACAGTGTAAAAGAATTACTTGTAAACTTCTTTAAATTTATTTGTTATAAGGCTATATTTTCTTTTTTCCTAGGTTATTTTCCTATGGCGAATTTAAAGCAGAGGACCAACAGAAGATGTTAGACTCCCTGAACTCGCGAGTGGAGGAGGTGTATCGGTCATGCATTGGTGACAATGAGGCAAACATTAGGTTAGTGCACTGTCTGTAACCATGGCAACCTTCCATACAGGTCTCTGAGTGACAAGGTGTTGGAGCCAACATGTGCTTCTTTTGTCCAGACTTGTAAATGTATGACTAATGGCGTTTTCATTTTATGGCAGATTCATTTCTTTTTTGTTATTATTTTGCTAAATTCATTCTTTTCAACAATTTCATATGCTATCCATAATATCAATTCAATTTTAAAATATACTTTTATAGTGCTATTCATTGACTTTACTCTGAGAGAATTTCATATCATTTTTATTAAATATCTGTCGAATCATTTCTAATAGAAAAACATGTCTCAGTATTTTTTCTCTTTTACTAAAAAATATAGACATTACAATGTTGTTAAACAATCATATCATTATTGTCATACATTTGCTTACTTTTCTATAAGCTCTGCTTCTGCTTTTGCGTAACAACGAGTTATCTCCCTCTAGATGTGTAATTTACTGCTGAAAAAATGTCGTCAGCATGTCTCGATGGTAGATGTCTTTTCATAAACTAAAACATTTTATAATACAATTACTAGATGTGTGTGCTTCAATTTACTAATAGATAAAATTAATAGTGCTAGTTTTGTTTTGAAAAAGGGAGATAACTCTTACATATCTGGACAGCATGCCTTTATATATTCTGAGATCTGGGGAAGGTTGCCTTAACAGACTGTCAGTATCCTACTGTGTTGTGCTTTCTTGACACCCATTATTTTACTCTAAATCCAAGGGAGAAGGTAACACTGTTCCTTATTTTTGAGACACGGTGCTGGTTGAAAAAAAAAATCATATTAATATCGAGGTGGAAGAAACATAATGAAATTTTTTCTTTATAATACATTTTGGCTTACATGGTGCAGGTTGAACAAGGTGAATTTAACAAGAAAGTGGAAGATATGTAAGTTTTGTAGTCAAATGTATGCCATTTTTTGAACGAATCAACGTATATTGCTATCATCTGTGTGAAAAGGTCACGAAAGGGATGTTGAACAAACACAACATGGATGCAAAAAGTTTGATTTATTTCTAGTGAAGTAGACATATGTACAAAAACTATCGGGTCAAAAAAAAAATAACACAATAAAAAAATCACAGTTGTTCAAGAGTTTTACAGACATGACTTACTAGTATTCTACGGATACGGAGTGTATAGTTATATAACATGATGCCTGTATAATGGTGACTGCATTTTTTCTCAATGTATATTGTAGCACATTACAGATGTTAACTAATATAGAAAACAGGTTAGAAGAATTATTTGAAATGATAGAAACAATGCCACAAGATAAAGTGGAAGCAGCTGAAAAGGTATGTCAAATCACGCGGAAAATAATGTACGGCATTTCTAATGTCATCGTTTGTCATAAGGAGGATTTTTTTCTGTGATGTTAAAAATATAAATTTTCTCTAAAACTTATAGTTATTTAAAATCCAAAAAATGTGTTTGTGGGCAGATATGCAGAGGATGATTACCATTGTTTGAGATAGTTTTAAAGCTGAAGTTGTCTTTCTTTTTTAACTTTGAAATTCTAACTGTAACTTTGAAATTGGAAATTATAAAATAAGCATGCAGTTTTAGTTGATTGTATATGAATCTTTGACATAAAGGCCAAGGATAAGGAAAGGCGGTTAAAACTACGAGAGGAAAAGATAGAACAGCAGAGACTACACCAAGAGGAGAGAGTACGCAAGGCATTAGAAAGGGCGAAGGCCGAGCCAAAGAAACAGGTCTGTTTATTTTAAAAAGACTAATGTCATCAAGCTGACTTGAATAAATATATACTAGTATTGCATAAACTCGTGAAAGACTTTATACACCGGTTCTCATCTGACCAAGATGTTGGACAATGTAGTTGATGGACATGCCTGAATAGGGAAAATATATAATTTTAGGCGGCATTATTTTTTTATTACATCCTATTAAAGAAATAAATATTAACTGATTTCATGTTTTGGAATTATATGGTCTATGAAAATACTTTGAATACAGTTTCATATATATACTTTTTAAAATTTACATTGATCATTACTTACAGACGGGCCGAAAACTCGTGTTCCGATCAGAGCCCCCACGACACAAGAAGCGGGAGGATGACGGAGCAGATCAAGCTTCCAGAGAGGAGGAGGAGCTGGCCTATTTCTTCCAATACTAAAAATAACTTATCTAGGTCAAGCAGATTTGATGGAATTTTCTTCATACTGTCTTGGCGAGAAGCATTTCATGAGATCGTGAACAAATGTCAGGCAATTAAATCACTGAACATGCTTTGGGAATCAACAGAAACATTGACTATCTTTACAATGTAACAATAAAATGATATTAACAAAGGAAATGGAGTTTTATTTATGGAATTTTTTGAGATTGGGCTGCTTCTTTCAGTTGCTATGCCCCTATATTTATTTAGATTTTACAGGTCATGGACAATAAAATAAGCACTAAACTGGATTATTTTATAATTATACCAATGATCAGTAGCAGGCTAAGGTACAAAGGACAAGATAGGGTAATGGCCGAATTTGGCCCCGTATTTGATGTTAAAATCAGAACACTGGTTAAATTGCGATAGTTTGTAGTTAAGAAGTTAAAATGACGCTTACTTTAAAAGCAGCACTAATTTACATTCAAAGCTGACATGGAAGCCACGAGAGGATGCAGAAGAAGGACATTTTCCAGAATTTTCTCAATTTTGGTGGAATTTCATCATATTTGAGATACTTTTCTCTTCGAAAAACATAGAGCACAAGCTTGCCTATCTGAGATTTTTACTCATAAACTGTAAGAAATTGAGTGGATTAGGCAAAATTTTATAATGTAAAGCAACACGGTGAAATTTGACCGCAGGTTCTTAGGAATAGGTAGGGATATTGAAATTCAAATATTATAAACCTGCAAGATGATGCAATTTTATTGATAAAAAAGGAGAGCGAGAAAAAAATAAAAACATCGATTTTTACTATGGTTTTTATTACCTGCAAGGAAAATATGATTGTTATTATATACATTCCAAAACTTAATTATAAACTTGTCAGTAAACAGAGATGGTGGATATTGTTCATGAATCGTGCACGTCTCTATCCACAACATTCGTATTTTGTATGAAGGATGCCCCCCTCCTTGATGACGTATTCTATGATTTTATCGTGGTTTCCAAACTGGTAGATCAAATGCTCCCACCTGAAAAAAAAACTCGTCCAAATTGATAAGGATTAAGATAGAGTAAAGTGATGGATAAAAATAATTAAGATTAACAATAGAAAATGGTGAAGAGGACATTAACGGGACCCCTGGAAATTCAGAGATGGGATCGGGAGGAGTACACGTGCATCCACTGTCGACTGACCACATCTGTCATCAGCCATAATTATATATGACAATATATACACATTGATCAGGTAGACGGAAAACTCAGTAAATCAATACAATATAAAAACTAAGGTCATACAGTTTGTATGAATCATATCAGTGAAATACGTCCCAATGATAAATGGTGCTTCCTAACAAGTTCATTATGTCGATCATAGAATTTCAGAAATGCTGACTTATTAAAGTTTTTGAAATCCCTGTGATATCAATTATCTGTCCGTAGCCTGCATCTGTATAAAATTGCATGCTTGTCAGCAAAAAAGATTTATCATTGAGTCAAAGTCTGACTGGCTTTTTTCGTACGTTATAGCCCTCCTAGTCCTGAAATCGAGATCATCAAAAATGTTGTCCATTTATACTGCCATTTTGGTTTGCAAGATAATTCGGCCCAACGCTCTTTGTTTATACTACAAAAGTACTTGATACATGTAGTAGAGTACGGAATTTTTTTGCAATTGAGGTAAGAATTTTGAAGAATTATTCGATAACCAAGCGCATTTTTTGTGCGCAATAAATATACAGTTTTTTTCAATGGACGGCACTGTAGCTCTCCGGTCTGACAAAATATGTTTTTCGGAGAGTTACACTTCTGCAGCTAGAAATGATTTGAATGACAACTACACTTGCGAGTATACACATGTACATGCAGTCATTCATTAAGTCGCTGTGTTTCTTGCGAAAAAAATAATTTCTTTTAAAAAGTCAGTCTGAAATTAACTTTTTACAAGAAATTTTTTAGAATTTAGTTGAGTGTTACGTGTATATATACATAACAAAAATAATTCGTAGTTGATATTTTAGATGGAACTCCAACTTATGTGAGATGGGGGAAAACTACCTGCAGCATTGGATCAACTTTAGTTTATGCTGGTAATAAAATACTCGTATATAAGATTTGATATGGTGAGCAGAAAGATCATTAATTTTTTATCTCACCATAAAAAAGAGGTATATATTTATGAAAATAATATTTTCTGGAAAGACTATCCATTTGATTGCTCTGAATAAGTAATTTTCTTGAAAAGTTATCTCTCTTATCAGAGAGACATTACATCTTTAAAAAGAACTTTAGTAATTGTCATTTTCTCATACTGAGCATTTGTTATTACTTTCCCTTGTTTCTAGGCATGATATCAATACTCAATTAAATCTTTGAAGATAAATTCATAATGTTACGATAGATTTCATTAAAAATAAATAGATTTCTATAGTATTTAAGTCAATTACTTTAATTTATTTTATGTGAATTTTGAGCATTTAGAATGAAGCATATTTTTTTCCTGGATTATTTTTTATTTGCTTAACAAAAGTGAAGTTCTATTCAATTCTTATGATCAACTCTTGTTAGTGATGAAAGGATAGTATTGCCATTAAAAGTTTTTTAAAAAGGGTGTGGAATACATGTACTGTCATGATAAAATTCTAAGCTATAGCCTGAATGCAATGCAGTTCCATTGGACAGCTAATGAAAAACAAAAGAATTTTCTACTCCAACATCAATAACTAACACGAATCGAAACAGTTATAGTAAAAACAATTTGATGTACAAAATACTGTTCATATATAAACATAGGTCAAGCGGGTGGGACAATGTACAATGCAAAGGGAGGAGCTTCTAATCCTTTATGTCTAACATTTGATGTGTTGTGGGGAAACCGAACAAAACCCTCAGAGTTTGCCAATTTGCATGGTGCAGAGTATGAAACCAGCTTTTGGGGACCAATCTTTGATGACGCGGACGTCCCTTGTGCAGTCTGTCAACTAAAAACACGAACACACGTACTCATGATACCCGGAAGGAATCGGTGTCTAAAGGGATGGACAGAAGAGTATCATGGATATCTAACATCAAACAGTGATTCCGGTGACAGATCACGGGAAATCTACACGTGCGTGGACGACAACCCCGAGCAGATTATGGGAGGAGGGACAAGAAATGAAAATGGTTATCTGTTTTACAGCGTGCTGGCCAAATGTGGAAGCTTGAAATGTCCTCCTTATATTAATGGTAAACCAATTACGTGTGTTGTCTGTTCACAATAATTCAAAACACTATCGAAAGCCTAACATTAGGTAGACAAAAATTAAATTCCTGACTTGATGACAAACCTTTCTCTATCAAATGTTGTATTCTTCTTTATTTTATTTTCACTCCTTTTCTATAGATAACGGAATATCAATGCCCACAGAGTCATTTACAATACATTGTAGAGTTTATACGTCCTGTGAATAAAACCTGGCAAGTCTATCATTCGACTATGTACATCAGCTTTAAATTTGTCTAATTGTCCTCTATCTATAAAAGGGGGGATGTCATATATTACGAATGTTTTATGTACGACTTGTTTTGTATCTGATGACCGGAAGTCAGTTTAATAAATATTCCATGTTGTGACCAGTGTGTTTTATAAATATAAGAAATTATTGACCTGTTCCATGTTTTCTGTTATAATGTGCTCTTGTTAAAATTTCTTGTTAAAACTTTCAATAAAAGCAAAGAAACAGTCTTGTAGGAGTTTGCTATCATTTAATCATAAAATAAAACAGTTATTGCTGTTTTTTACGGTCAATACGATGATTTAGCCCTTCGGGCTCAGTGAATATTATACTCTTCAGGTGTCTAAATCATCGTATTGACCTAAAAAAAAAACAGCAATAATTGTATTTGTGTTCTCTTCTTCAATAGTGAAATTTTTGAAAATAACGAATATGTAACGAACATTAGAAGTAGAGTTTTTGAAGGTTTTTTGGTGGATAAATGTTCGTTTCTTCACTTCTTAACTATCATCATCATTAACAAGATACTTCAGAGATATGGTTGCTAGAATTCAGTTAAAATCCAGTGAAAAATTTTCATATTAAATTCAGGATTTTAGTAGAGTATCAAAGCATTAATAATAAATCATTTTTTAAAAAGTCTAACACCTATTCATAATAGACTAGAATTCGAAGCTATCTTGAACAACTTCAAATTGACTACTTCCATTGACACATCAAAGAACATGAACAAAATTATGATTTATGGTACTTTTCTTTTGACATCATGCATGCAAGATTTGATAAAACTATAACTCGTAACCATTTATTACACATACAGAACAGCTATATTATTTGCTCTATGATCACCATTTTAATATCCCTGCACGTACTCTTGTACAACCATTTCATGAAATATATTAATATTTTATCTAAAAATTTAGACATACACATGTAACAGTAGTATCAACTAGGCCCCAAGACTGAGTCATTCTAATTATTCAGAACAATCTAAATTTAATTATGAAGCAGAATTTCGTTAAAGATACACTAAAAATACATGTACATGTATATTAACCGTAAGTGATAAATTAACTTGAGTATTAACCAACACAAATACGTTATTTTTAGAAGTCATCATGGAAAATATAGTTGACATAAAATGCTAAATTCTTTTTTCGAGAAAAATTTGTTCTGTCATATGACTTTCCAAATTACAATTGTGTAAATGAAGCACAATTAACAATTGTACTGAAGGAAATTAATAATTTTAGGAATATAGATCTCATTGTCACCTTGATTGATTGCAATCATCTTACACGCGTGGTGTTAATAGTCAGGCACAATATAACTCGACATTTCTGTTTCTCGTCAAATTCTAATGTTAACTCAAGTCTATTGATAATATATTTATCTATGTGCATATTATTTTGGAAGAATTATATCTTAACCGAATGGAAACCTTTAGAGCTACAACATTTTTCAATTTAAAATTCATGTTTTTATTTCTAATAAGAGGAAAAACTAAAAAAGCCTGAAATGAAGTGACGGTCTTATTTTCATGTTAAACATATTCACTAATGTAATAAAGAAGTAATTATTTGTTTGACCTTAGCGGTGATAAAGTTTAGCTGTCAGATTTGGTGCGGTATGCTGAATTTAAATTTTTATTCACCATTCTTGAATAAAATTAATGATTGATTGCTCGTTCATTAAGTTTTTAGACATGCGTTTTTTCATACCTTTTGCAAATTTCTTAGCTTCTTTTTTTCTCAAGTTCTTCTATTGGGATCAACTCTAATGAAAACCGTCTATTACTGAGATGTGAAATCTTCGTAATTTTGAGATTGTAAAGCTGTATTTCATTACACTTTCCTTTTCCAATTAATTCTATTTATGATGATGAAAATTCTGCATACTCAATGAGAAAATTAAAAATTCTCTTTTTTGTCTTTTTATGTCACAGAAGGTCAAATGTTAACCATTAATTTAATTTAGATGAATTAACCCTTATATTTTTCAGACTTAATTTTAATCATTACAATATTGTCTCTTGTTCTAGACTCATTTTATTGAATTTCCTCATCTAATAAAACTGTCGGCCGTGCGGTGCAGTGCTACGAGCATGCTCTGATTTAAGTCGCCTGTTCGAATCCCACCTCGAGACGTAGAACATGAACAGTCCGAGAGAGATATCCAGGTCCCTTGTCATAGCAGATGCTAGCATGAAAAAGATCCATCACTGCTCACTGGTTCTGATTGCCAAGTATGGGTCTAATAAGTGGCACTCTACCGACATATAGGGGCTTCTCAATATGAGTGCGGAATTCGGGAAAGGAGCATAAATCAATAAAAACAAACATATAAATAATAAATGTACTTCCGTATTATATCATATTGAACTTCGAGAAATATATTTGATTTAACGTGAAAGCATCAATAACTGATTTGACAAATGCATTTTTTTCAATTTTAAATACCGGTAGTTATTTAATCATTTGTACAAGCAAATTTCACACAACTCAGCATTATACATGTTTCATTATAGTCTTTCATACTTAGAACCTGGAGACAAGTCATCACCGGTTAGCTAATTAAAATGCAGAGGATATATACCACTGATATTTCATTATTCATACTTCATCAACTCTAATTATCATAGTCATTAGTAATATAACGATGCTTGTAGGTTCATGTTTAATGAGACAAGTTTTGTAAGGAGATTGTAATATATAGTGTATAAAGGCTTAAATTAAAATGTAGGGGGAACGAGGTGGATAAGGTTCGAGGACACAAACATCATTTTTTTCATTTTATTAGATACAGTTTTGTATTTCAGTTTTTAAATTAAAGAAGAAAAAAAATAAACTTAATTTTTATACCATGATGTTTTTCAATGAATTATTATCATATTCATTTCATTGAAAAACATCATGGTATAAAGTCAATTTTAGTTATTCTATCTTTACAAAAGCACAATATTTTTTCTTTTAAATTAATCAGAGCTCATGCACGTTTCCCATGCAAAATATAAGATACAATTGTTAAACTGTAATTTATTTCTGTAAGAGGAAATATGGTGACATCATCGTAATCATTACTATGTATTATCTAAGTCTACATTAATAAACCTTTTGATTTCATTCTATAACATGAGCTTAAAATAAGTTTTCAGGACATGTTGAGAACAATAAATTTCTCTTTTCATCATAGAAAATTCGTAAGAAATACAGGACTGTTTATGTTTTTCCAGATAATTTTAGAGACATGTCTCGGATTTAATTATATAAATTGTTCTTCGTAAGAAAAACTTACTATTCAACTCATGATTTACAGTTATATATATTTTGTCGTTGTTCATTGATAAAAATCTTTAATTAAATGTAATAAATTCAAAGAATTGAAATTATAACTCTTGACTGATTATAATTTAGGTTTTAATCCTTGCAAGGGACAAAGTGAAAAAAATATCATTTTGAAAAAAGTGTAAAATAAAATGAAATAGATACTAGTAAATAATAATGAAAGGTTCATAAAGGAATGAAAATAATTCATGTGCCTCCTTTACTTTTTTTATCAGATATATATATACAAATTTAACTTCAAATTTGTAAACTTGTTTTTTTTATTTGCCTGAATAATAATGAGACTTTAATCATAATGATTAATAATTATAATGAAACATATAATCATTTCTCTTATTTCGATTACATTAGAGGACTTTATGCCAAATACTATTTGCATCAATAAAATATATATTCATCAAATTGATACCTTTATTTTATCATTTTTAGATTGTTCCATTATAAGTAAATAAGATTTTTTCAGAGCATTTAGATAGGCCTTTTATGGACAATTAAATAAATTATTTAATCGAGAATTATGAAACAAATTTAGAGATTTACATACATGTACGTATTTCCTATAATGTTTCCTTAGAGTAACATAATGATAAAAGAATGACGTGACAAACGCTGATTGACTAGCAGACATACAGGCGACGTTAAAGATTGTCTGCATACTTCATAATTTAGCTTAATACATGTTAATTACAGACAATTTACAAGTAAATATGAAATAAAACAGCTTTTAATTATAAATTATCTTATTAAGTTAATGGGTCAGATTAGACGTCAATTCCATCAAAAACTTGAGATAAGTACTTTTGTCCAATAAACAGTGAAATAATTTACTCAACATTATATAACAGATTATTTATTCTTAATTAATAAGTTCATTTATGCATCAAATGTAAGTTTATCGATTATAATAAAGGACAATGTGCTCTGTGTACTTCAATATTTATGGAAGACCATTAAATGAATTATCATTTACATGTAATTTAGATAATCTAGATAAAAGCTATATGTAGTAATCTTTCATCAATTTTTGTGACAACTTGATGACTTTTACTCTTCCATTATAAACATTCATATATGTGTAGCACCTGTATAGGAAAGTATGTCCTCCAGTTGATTCAATACAAAAAATGTGTTCTACACACGAACAATTTCTAAAACGGGACAAATTATTTACTAATTGTAAGAAAAAAAAATTTAAACAGCCTAGTGAAAATTCCAATTTTGCAAGTTTTATGGCCGATACAATGACCCTGTTAACAAGTACAATCTATCATTTTGTTGAATGCTGACTGAGGTTGTTAGGCCATTATTTAACGGACCGAAGGAGTTTTCTTATTGCTTGCTTGTTTCAAAACTCTTTAAGAGGGTTGTATTTTACTCCTCCATGGTACCTAATCCCATTGTGATTTTTTTTTTTTTAGAAATCCGTGGTTTTTCTGCTTCCAATTTGAATTGAATCGATGGATTTTTTACCATAATAACTGTTCTTTAACTCTTTACAACTTACTGATTTGTATGCAACATACATTTAATTTCACATCATACAGAAATACGACGTTACCGTTTCCCTGCAAGCACTTTATAGCCTGCTACATGTTTCTCTAAAGTTTAGCGTAAATAATATTATGAAGTAATATTTTAATAACAAGATAACTTTTCTCGTTTGTTAGATTATAGCATGCATAAAATGGAAGGAATTTGGCAATAAATTAAAGATTAAATAACCTTTTTAATGTGAATGAAAATGCATGATTGCGGGGAAACGAAATATGCGTGATTTGCGTTAGAAATAAGAAATGGTATATGCGTTTAAATGCGTGACTGCGGACAAGAGGGTTTTATTCATGTTTCGTTTCATGAGCAATGGGTTATGTTTTCTAGCTATTATATCCTTGTTTATTTTTTTATATTTTGACGATTATTGATGTACATGTAACCATTTTGATCATTTGACTTACTCATGATGACAGAAATCCTATGATGTCAGTAATCCGTTGAAATATACTATTTCAACTCCAAAATAGAGTTTTAATCGCATAAACGTTTCTTGTGTTGACAGATAAGCATATCTGATAAGTTGGATGGTATGACATTTTCCCCCTTAGTACCAACCGCTAAGGAGAAGTTTAGCAAGCTATATCTTAAGACATTTACTATCATTAAGCCTTAAATTCTGAGGCAATCGTCAGTGTAACATTATAAATAAACTTTATTCGCACTGGAATTCTCCTAAAACAGCAATGACCGAATGTTGGGTTGAACTTTGCAATGAAACTGCAATGAAACGTTTGACGCATATGATTATACTTTTTTAGGATATTGCGTTTGTAAAGTAGAAATATTTGTCTTTATTGAAATAGTTGAAAAGTGGTTTGTACTAGTATAATGATAAGTAATATTTTTTTATACCTATGCTACTGACATATTTAGAGTATTGTTGGTTATATCTTAAAACTAATTGGACGTAGCTCAGTTGAAACAAAACAGAAATTAGATGACTTCTAAGAGTAAAATTCAAAAGCATTGCAAATACAAAATGGGAACTTTCATTTCCTGGTTCTTTACGTCTGTCTTATTCAATTGTTATTTTCATTTGCTTATGATAAACACAGTATTTGAGTTTGGTTTGCATGGACAAATGTTGTTAGAAGCAGTTCAACTTGCTTCAAGGTAATTATTCTTAAACATTGTTCATGAAATCACTTTTATTCTCTCAAAAGTGTATTAAGAGAGGCTAAATCAGTTATTCATGTGTGAGTTTTTGCAAGCTAGTGTTGCAACAGGATCATATTTACCAATTTTACTTATAATTATATAATTTCATTAATCCTTGTGTGAGCTGGGTTTTTTTTGTAGTGGCTTCAAATGCTTTAGAACCATTTAAAATTTATGAACAGTCACATATACAGACAAAGACATGAGAGTACAGATTACTAAATCGACAGTCAAGTATCATATAAATTGCTCAACTATTATTTTCAACTGATGTATCCACAGATATGTCCTTACCTGGTTATGATAAATATCACATATCAGGCGTCCTCGGATGCTTATGTCTCATTGTGATCTTACCTCATCTTTGTCCAAGAGGTCTTAAATTGCCTCTGTTTACAATTTTTCTTGTTTGAATGGACTTTATTCAGAAAGATGACAATTTCAAATTATTATTTCAACAGTTACATGTACCTTTCATTTCTTTATTGTAAAAGGCGTGTCTCTTTTTTTCAAAGTGTCATAATCAATATCTGGCTACTCAATGTTGAATATTTGAATGATTATCAAGACATTTCTATCATTATCAATTTGCCGAGATAAGTTTACTGTAATATCAATGATTTTTAAGTAGTATGTTTAACAAATACATCAAAGGTATGGAAAATATTATTGTTTAGATACCCAAACAAAAAATACTAAAGTTTTTACTATGGTTAACTATATTAGATCAAAATGTTAAAGTTATCACTATAGTAATTCAAAGTTGTCAAAGTTATCACTATAGTAAAAAAAAAAATTTGGCCATAGTAAATAAAAGTTAGAGATCACTTGTAAAACAAAGTGATAGCAAATCAATGTGTCAAAGTTTTCACTGTAGTAAATTAAAGTTTTTATAGTATCAAAGTGATCACTATTCTATACTATAGTAAATTATAGTTAACTATAGTGTTGATAATGATATTGTCGTTCCTATTGTTAACTTTCGCGATCTTTAATGAATTCTATTTTTTTTCTTAGTTTTGGTGAATATGTCAGATAATTTTATTATTTCTAAAACTTTCTATATATGGTAAAATTGATGGATAGTCGAACGACATTTTTCGTAGTTTTTCATGATATTTTATGTTTTCTATACAAGGATGCAAATTCATATAAAACGAGTCAACAAAATTTGAAGTTGTAATTTATTCTATTTCTTCCATTAAACACCATACAATCAAATTTGATACCTCACAATCATAAATAATAAGAATATGTCATTTATTTTCATTATCTCGCTCTCTCTCTCTCTCTCTCTCTCTCTCTCTCTCTCTCTCTCCAGATGCATTGTTACTTAAGATAATTAAAAAAGGCCACACAAATATTTAGTAATTTCGTAAAATTGTTCCAAATCCGTCTTGTTAGTATTCTAATTGTAATAAACCTTTAAATCATACTCCGAATATTACATTATCATAAAAGATCGATTGCATGTCTTCAGTGAATGTTCCCCCGTTAAGGAATTTTCAGTTGTTCAAACAAAATGGATAAAAACAAAAAGTAGAGCCGTTTTGTAAAGATTGATCTCTCTATTAAGTTGACAATAATAGAATTATTCAGCAACTTTCTGATCTGATTTTGTTATACATCAAATATATATATATATATTGATAAGTATTGATAAGAGCCACGTTTTTACCAAAGTCTGG
Source organism: Saccostrea glomerata (assembly GCA_003671525.1). Taxonomy (NCBI): domain Eukaryota; kingdom Metazoa; phylum Mollusca; class Bivalvia; order Ostreida; family Ostreidae; genus Saccostrea; species Saccostrea glomerata. The sequence goes on along the minus strand of PRKT01000177.1, from coordinate 340,958 downwards.
AATACTTATAAAATATAAAACAAGATTCAAGCTTTATGCCCGTTGAAAAACGTACATGTACTACAAACATTATAAATGCCCATAATTCTTGAATTATTTAGTAGGATGTAAGTTGATTGCAGTTGTTTTATATAATATTCGGACCAACTGATTCGATGTGTAAGTATCAATTTAGGTTTAATTGTCTGATATTTATGCCAATGTTTCCCATCAGTGAAGAAGACAAAGCTTATAACACTTCTAGAATGTTTTAATAGTATTGCATAAATATTTCATACATGTTATTACATTTTCTGTAATTTTTAGAGAAAAATTGCTTATACATGTAATCGGAAATTGAAGTCGGTAAATCTTTTCAGAAAAACAAATTCCATTCTGTATATAACTTTTAAAATTCTTTTGTTTTTGTCAAATTGTTTTGATAAAACATCAGACCTCATTTTTGAGGCAATTAATGCAATCATAAACCTTACTGTAATTGCTAAACCCTGTCACAAAATCTCTTTATTTTTCATTTATTTTGGGGGGTTTATTATTAAGCAGTTTTAAGTGAATTAAGATACATATGCTTAAGAAGATAAAGACACTCTGTAAAGAAAAGACAAGTTACAGTAAACTAACTGTTATTCGCGTCATCTTTGATTCACGATTTGTCAGCAAAAAGTAAATTCGAGACGATTAATTTTCGTAATTAAGGTAATTGTTTCTACAAATACAAAGCAAAATAAATTATTCTGAACTATCATATTATTCACGAGTTAACGCATTCGTGAGAGCCGCGTTTAATTCTTGCACCTTTATAAAGGCTGGTTTTAAGTAAGTTCAAGAGAGAAAAAGTTAACCTGATTGTTTCCATTCCAGAAAATTTTGCAATCTTACCAATTCATAATATTTCATTTCCAAAACAAAACCCAAAACAAAATAATTGTTTTGGAGAAAAAATAATGATGAAATATTTCCTACATCCTTATACATTTCAGGTTGTGATTTTTCCTCTGTACATAACATAAATAAGTTATCCTTCAATATCACATTTCTATTGGACTTTTTTTATATAGATATTCAGTTTAATGTTCCTTCTATTAAGACCCATAATTATTTATCGGACAAAAGGTTAATTCTGCTGTATGCCATTTCCCTTATTTTTTAAAAATATTTACATTGATTTCCCATTAACGTTTTCTTTATGCAGGCAAAAAAAGTCATATAAAAAACCTGTTTGGCGATAAAACACATTCTTAACAATAAATTAAGAATTCTATTTGTCATCCAAACCTTTTTTTAGATGTGATAATAATTTCAAGAAAAACTATATTAGTCAATCTTTATTAATCACTACATGTAGAATATCAATTTGTACACAATTTTACGATACTTCCTCGAAATACGCTGTACATCTGAAAATGAAATACATTAAACGTGTATTTAAGTTCAATTTGTACATTAAAACACATATTTGTAATAATGAAACAATTCTATTTAATATTTCTCACATATATAAATAACGTTAAATAGCTGTCTATAAATTTTACAAAACTAAGGGACTGTTTTTTTTAACTTTCTTGATATTTAATCCCAGTTATAGTAAATTAATAAATATAAACAGCTAATTTAACTAGTATACATTTGTGAGAATTATTGTATATTTTGGATGATACATATTTATAAACAATTTATTAATGTAAATAAAATCAAACGTAATGTTGATGTTTATAAATGAGATAACAAATTGAAACAGTACAAATTAGGTTCAGAGTCATGGAGAAGAGACTATCCCCTGCCTACCGATTACATCAGCCTTTGCTCCTGACATAACTGGGAAAAGAGATCTTAAAAAATTGTAGACAATTAAGCGTGTAATTAATGACTAACAAAAACCATTAAATTATCAGTCAGCATTTAACTCAATGATAGATTGTATTTGCTGACGAGGTCGTTGCATCGACCTAAACACTTAGCGAATGATTACTTTCACGAGAGTGTTGGTATTTTTATTTCAATAACTTGTTTATCAATGAAGGATATTGAGTAAACGAACAGTTTTCAATATCAAAGTCCATAAAACAATATGAAATTGAAGCAGAGCAAAAACGGACCTCCAAAACATCAGAGGTGGGATCAGGTGGCATGGAGGTGTGAGCATCCCCTGTCGACGGGTCATACCTGCAGTGTGCTTCTTATCATGATCGGGAAATAAAGGAAAAATTCGTCGTCAATTCAATTTATAAATAATGGAATAACAATAAGTATGAAAAACTCAAGTCAGCATTTGACTCAATGATATACTCACCGTCAATAGAAACGCAACACCCTAATTTTAGGGGTGAAAATTATATACGGGATATAACTATGTACCAAAAAAGTTAGGACATCTTTTACTTTGCCAAATCAGTTTTTTAACGTTTGAATGATTTTCATTCCATGACCGGAAGTTGATTTTTAGCTCCCTGAACAGAAATAAAAAAAATAGCATTTTTAATAAAATTATTGTCAATATTTTGGGTTTTCAAGGTTTTGTACCTCTTAATTATAAGTCTTGTACTAAAAGTCCGGAAAAAATATCCTTCTTTCTCTTCCGGATGTGATGCCTGTATTTCCTCAAAGTAACTGAAAGCACGCATTTTCATTGCTAATGTTGGAAATTTTCAAAATAAAGAAAAGGGAAAGATACAGATGCAAATATACACTACATAACGACTTTTCGGGCTCATGTGTTTCAAAAGCATGAATGACAGTTCCTTGGCCGGAAGTCCAAGGGTTACTACACTACGCCAAGTTAGAGAAAATTCGACCTCAGTATCTGAAAAACAAGCATTTAAAAAATGACAAGAACATTTATTTCGCTCAGATTAAGACATTGATAAACTTAATGCATGGTAGAATTTGGGCTGCTTATGTTGTACATGGCGGACTAGCACGTTTTAATTGAATGGTCGGAAGGGGGGATGTTTTAAAAGTTATGTGTTACTTTTTAAGGTCTAAAGATAACATTTAAAGTTCAAATGAAGTATCATTGTTTTGTAGATTTACTTTTTACATTTATGTATTCATTCTTAATCTTATGCTTGGTTGAACATTTATTGGAACCCGCAATGTATCTTTGTAAGGATTCTTTTGAAGTTTCGGAATCCAATACTTTGTTTTTTTTTAGTTCATACATGTACGTAGAGAATGTTCTTGTGTAAGGAATAAATAGAGAGACATTAACTCCATATGCAGGTAGTAAGGATCTACATTGCTAAGTAATTTAGAGAGAAAAATAATTTTCCAAATGACGAATGAAAAGGTAAGACTAGTATATGAACCAGTTCCATTTTTAAGTAGCTGTCTATGATGTCAAGAAATCTAGGTGTAGTCGAATATAAACTTTTATTGTTTCTGATTTTTGTACAATCTTATGATTATCATTTTTCTAAAAGTTAACTCGAGTTTTATAGTACTGAATCTAATTTGTAACACTACTCCATTATATTGTTGATAAGGGCTTCTGAAAATTTTACCTCACTGTTAAAAGAGGAGTAAGGAGAGAGGCTTGACAGAAAATTGAATAAAATCCGCTTTGTATCTTTGTAAGGATTCTATGCAGTTTTAGAATCCATTGTTGGTGTGGTAATTTAACAAATTTTGATTGTTGGGAATGCCAAAAGTATTTAAAACTTACATAAGGTTTGGAGGAATTTACTCCTTCGAAAATTGCGATTAGTATAAAGTGGATTATCACTTACAGAATTAAATCCTAGTTCCTCCTTAATATAAAGACAAGGTTTTAACTGGTTCGATAGCTTGGATAACTACATACTGATCGTTTATTCCCTCCAGTTTTTTTTCACTCCAGAACTTTTGAACACAGAAGGATAGTTGGTTTACATTTTGCCCTAAATTGCTGAAAGCGAGAAATGAATTCAAAAATGCGAGTGAGATTCAAAATCTATCTTATGCATTTTATCCATTCTTACAAAGTGTCAAGGTCTTTTTTCATGTTTGGTCCATCCTTTGGCATAATCTTCAGCATGATTAATATTTATGAAATGATTTCGCCAAATGAAAGATTGGTGTATAGCTCTTTTGAAATAAACAAAATAAAAGCTAAAGAGCTCTTTTTACAAAATACAAGAGACCTTGAATGCAACCCTTGTGAAAATTAGAAATCCAACACAGATTTTATTCATTTTTAATGTTTCACGTGAATTTCACATTTTAACAGCCCTTAAAAATTTAGTAGAACTATGGTTTGCATGTGAATGAGTTTATCCTTAATACAAGCAAAAAATACAAGTTTAATAAAATTATGCTTTTAATATCAATTGAGAAAACCTCAAGATATCATCAAGTGGTAGGTATTAAATTCTTTTTCAAATGACTGGACATTTAAATTAATTTTAATCTTAGCAAAACAAATAAATGATTATGTTTTATCAAAAGAATGTTGACATTTTAATGTAATGTTGTACTTTTATTCGGTACCTGTGGTTTAGTTTGATAGCAAAAATAGGACAAGCTGAACCAAAATATCAAATTAAATCAACTAGAACTCATTATATCGTTGTTCACTTTTAATTTCATTTTATTTGATACAATATTCGTTTTGATTTTTTGTGTGATTGGGGTTTTATTTGTCACATTTAAATAAACGTTTAATATCAATCTCGTCCAGATATAATCAGCTATATTTGGTTTGTACGCAAAATGATTACAATTACATATTATGTCAATCACGTTCTATTTACCTGACATTAAAAATAACTACAAGAATCCTGCGTCGATTTTCAACACATGCTTGTACCGATATTTAAATTAATTTTAGTTGAACAATGTACTGGAGTATTTTTTTTAAAAAAATCATATATAATTTAAGACAACCATACATACAAGTATCTTAAGAAAATTCCATTTCAAGTTATTGGAAGAAAATACATGAAATGTTGATCATATAAGTGATGAAGATTAAACTGATCAACTAAAAAATGAAAAACTCTGATTATCTTCGATAGTTTTCATTGTTTAGAAGAGAAAAAGAACCATTGCCCTTCAGTCTGAGTACTTCGAATAACTCTTCGTGCAAAAGTTCCCCGGAAATGTCAGATACCTGAAAAATTAGTGAAATGTCGTAAACAGTGACAAAGTTCATAAAATCTTACATATCTACTGAATACAAAGTGCAAGCATTACTTCTTAATTTCGATCATGAATTATTTAAATTATCATATATCTTAATGAATCATAAAAATAATATTTACACATTGTGACCTTTACCTTGCTTTAAATTGTGAATTTGTGTTAAATTCTTATACATCATGTAAGACAGTTTTACTTTAAGAATACATATAAATATTGTGTTTATATCTTTTATAATTCATGCACAACGGATGGTTAGTATTAATAAATGTATTTATAAACATTTGTGTTTTGGTGTGTATCTTTAATGATTTGGTATATTTTAGAACTATGAAGGATAACTTCTTAATTTATAATCTGATTCAAAAAGTCTCAAAATGAGCTTGAACATTATTTCTTTTTCATGCAACAATGTTCTTTAGGTCTGTCAAATTTTTTCAAGTTCTCAAATATAAAAAAGATCCTAGAAAAAGTTGAAATTTTTACCTCATAAACGTAAGAAAAATTGAAGTTTTTTTAATCCAACCAAAGATACCAATGTTTATTAACATTATATGAAATTAGAAGTGATTACTGGTGTTTTGTAAAGATAGGAAAATCTTTATACACTAGGCATTAAAAAATAATCGAATTAATAAAAAAAAAAGTACCTTATATGTATAAGCCTGGATATCTATGGCTTTAATAACTAATTATGTGTGGATATCTATTATTTTAACTTCTAAATGTGAGTTTTTTTCTAATTATGTGTAAGATTAGTTACGAGTTATCTAAACAAACTAGATAAAAACGGATATGTTAAGAATCCGAATGATCAGTTTTTCCACAATAAATTGTGAATTTTCAGTAAAAACCTGCGTGATCCAATACTTGTACTAATAGTATATTCTGATGTCAACCAAGAACTGGATGCTGTCAGACAGTAATTTAATCAGGAAACTTTGTGTCGAGTGTCGCAAAAGAGAACATTAAAAGATTTAACAAAAGAAGTGGAGGAATTAAAGAAGAAAAATGACTTTGTCACACAGTGATCACTAAGGATGTTAGCAACAATAATACAAGTGAGTGTGCAATTTAAGAAATCATCAGACAGGATTAAATTATTTATGTGACAATGCCTGTGTAAAAATATTACTAAATCATAACTATCTTTTGTTGTTATTTTAAAATTTGAATATGCTAAGAACTGAAATAAGAAAATAAATACAACAGGAAAGACGTGTCCGAGATCTACATTGATAACCTTTACAGATTGTATATGAATAAGATGGTGGTTATCTTGTAGAAATTGACGATTTCTTAGAATCAAACTGGATCAGGGAAACATTTCTTTAAAAAAGGTAGATGTCATAGCTTACATCTTGGCAACATTACCGTATTTAATATAATATAAACTAGTCTTGGAGTTCAAATGAAAGATGTTGAGATAACGAACAGTCTTTCTTTTTAAAAATTGCACTTTTTTTGCTCAAAGTTTTTTTCTAGATTCATTCTCTACCTATGATGCATGGGAGATATTAAAACAACCATAATTCGCGGGTTCGAATCCACTACGGGACATGGAAACCGGTCCTTCGCGTGAGACCATAAAACCCAAGTCCCGTTTCGGAGAATGTGTTGCCACGAAAAAGATCCCTAATATCTCTATGGCTCTGAGGTCGCCTACGTGGTGCAGGGCTTAGAGCGTCTGCTATAGAGTCGCAAAGGAGTTGATCCGTGCGTCGCGGGTTCGAATCCCACTGTGGGATTTGGAGTCCGGTCCTTCGAATGAGACTGATTAACCGAGGCACCGTGTCGCAGTAGGTGCTGACACGAAAAAGTTCCCTCCCTGCTTAAAGGTCATGAGTGCAAAGTATTGGACAAAATTTGCAGCTCCCCCATTGGCAAGTGTTGAGGTCTCCATTTGAGTGAAAATGAGTAATCAATATACAATCAATCAATAGCTTTGAGTTCAAAGAATACAATATTGGAGCAAAGTAAACACAAACATAAAAAAATATAAGAGGTGGACACGATGCAATGGAGGGGTGAGCATCCTTTTCTGAGCGGTCACATAGTCATGATCGGGACATAACAGGAAATCCGTCACCAATTCAGCAAGTTGATAATGGCCTACATGTAACAATAAGAATGAAAAACGTCAATCAGCATAAGACTCAATGGAAAATTGCATTTGCTTACAAGGTCATTGTATTAAACATAGAACATGAAATGATGACTTTATACGAGATTACTGATATTCTTGATTCATAAAGTTGTTTGCCAATAAGTTACCCGGTACCTCGTTTAAGAAATTGTTTATATGTAGAGCATGTTCTTGAGAATCGAATCAACTGAGAGATAGAAACACCTTATGCAGGCAATATTAATGCAAGTAAATTGCTTCATTAGTAAGGAAATGTGACCATTGAAAAGTTCAAATCATTATGATCGTACTTGTGTATGTATTCCAACAAAAAATATGAGCATTCCATTTTTATCTTTAGTGACGAATGCTCCAATTTCCGAAGCAGAGTAATAAAGGAAGGTTTGACACAACGTACCGGACACACACATTGACGCAGAAGTTAAAAATCTGTAAATATTTTAAGTGTTTTACTCAGTTAAAACGCTTTTAAAGCATTATAACAGATTGGAATTTTAGCTCACCAAAGCCACAAGATAATTTTCTGATGTCAAAAGCCTCTGGGTGTTCTGTCTGAAAACTCTTTTTTCAACGCTTAAACCGTTTTCTGAGTGGCAGCACTTTAATTAGGAAAATCAATGAAATTTCCTGAAAATATATTTATAGAATAATGAAAGACACATTTTTCATCAAGTTTTAAATCAATTTAAAATACATAAAATCTTGATGAAAAAATATCAGAAGCCTCGTTAAAAGTCATCATTTAGTAAGTTCTATGGTCGATACAACGAACCTATCAGCAAATACAATTTATCATTAAGGCAAATGCTGACTGACATTTTTCATACTCATTGCTAGTTCATTATTTAAACACTGAATTGGAGACTGGTTTCTCCGTTATTTCCCGATCATGACAAGGAGCGCACGGAGGGTGTTACCGGTCGGCAGGAAATGCTCACTCCTCCATGGTACCTGATCCCGCCTTTGATGTTTAGGGGGTCCGTGTATGCTCTGCTCCTATTTTGTATTGTTTTATGGACTTTTGATCTAGAATTTGTTATGTTTTATTATTATTATTCTATTGACATGCGCACGCTAGTCGGGGGAATGGGGATTTTTAACTCAATTTCATTCCTGGTCAATTTATAAAATGCAGTACATGTGCATTATATAATGATCAATCTTTACAAATCGTTTGAAGACTTTTTCCTTTATTCTGGTGAGTGATACGGTCCATTGTTTCCAGATTACACCGTGTTTTAGACGTATATTTAAATGCATCTTATAAAATGCTTTGGTTTGAAATAATTCGAAGTATTTTCATACTGCACTGAGTAGAGAGTTACCACCATAGAGATGATTACAATTCCTATTCTCCTCTATCTGGGCTCTTATTCGGTCATAAATGGGGAACTTTCTCTACAAAACAGCGTAACGACCGAGAATTGCAAATATTCTGACGTGAAGCAAGAACTGGATGCTGTCCGACAGTTACTTAACCAGGAAACTTTGATTCGAATGTCGCTTGAGAGGACTTTAAAAGATTTAACAAAAGAGGTGGAAGAGTGGAAGAAGACAAATGATTGTGTCAACAAAACGATCACTCCTGATTATAAAAGCAACTATGATACAAGAACAAGTACAAGTGAGTGTCAATAATCTAATCAGAGAAGTTGGCGTATCTATCAATTTTACTGAAATTTTCAGCAAATAAAAAAAAATATGCAATTATAGGTATTACGAATTTTTGTTTTAATTTACTGAAGATTTCGGTAAAATTGATACGTACGCGAACTCCTGTGATCTAACAGTAAGTTTGTAAGAAATACTGGTATTTGAAAAATATTTCTCAGAAATATTTACATAATTCAACTGTGATAAAATTAGACTTCTTGGCGTCAAGAAGATTTTCAACAATTTTATTCCTCCTTTAATGGTTCTGTTCTCAGAAAGCTAGAAACAAGTATTTTGGTAAATACCTTCGTAAATATATTAAAATATTCCTCAATTATTTAAACTTTGTTAATAACTGAAAATGTTCAAACTTTTAAACAGACGCAATTTGAACATTTGCATTACGCAGTACAACCACTACAACAGACAAAATGTCACTCGTGTGGTGCAGTGGTAGAGTGTCTGCTTTATAGATTCGCAAAGTGAGGAGCTTTACGTCGTGGGTTAGAATCCCAATGTGGGTCATGGAGACTGGTCCATCGGATAAGACCATATAAACCGAGGTCCCGTGTCGCAGTAGGTGTTGGCACGAAAAAGATCCCTCGATGCTCAAGGACCCCGAGTGCCGGGCATAGGAAAAAATTTGCAGTTCTCCACCGACAACTTGCCGCGTCTCTATTAGTGAAAAATACTCCAGAGGGAGTTTAACAACAAATAACGGAAAAAAACCATGTAGTAATATGTCACTTGAGGACTTGTGGTGTAGAAACTGTCCTTCTGCATGACAGTGGTGAGGAAACCTGTTCGTATTCTATCGTTTGAAATTATTTAGCTGCAGAACTGTAGCTCTCTCCGAAAAAATAATTTGTCAGACCGGAGAGCTTCAGTGCCATCCATTGAAAAAAAAACTGTATATTTATTGCGCACAAAAAAGTGCACTGTTTATCAATTTATTTCTCCATGTTTTTAAAACTATTAACTCAAAATATCACTAACCGTATGTTTCCGACATATTCTTTCACCGTTTCAACAACAAAAAGTTCCTTATAATTGTTGTTTATAGCCCTCCTAGTCCTGAAATCGAGATCATCAAAAATGTTGTCCATTTATACTGCCATTTTGGTTTGCAAGATAATTCGGCCCAACGCTCTTTGTTTATACTACAAAAGTACTTGATACATGTAGTAGAGTACGGAATTTTTTTGCAATTGAAGTAAGAATTTTGAAGAATTATTCGATAACCAAGCGCATTTTTGTGCGCAATAAATATACAGTTTTTTTTCAATGGACGGCACTGTAGCTCTCCGGTCTGACAAAATATGTTTTTCGGAGAGTTACACTTCTGCAGCTAGAAATGATTTGAATGACAACTACACTTGCAAGTATACACATGTACATGCAGTCATTCATTAAGTCGCTGTGTTTCTTGCGAAAAAAATAATTTCTTTTAAAAAGTCAGTCTGAAATTAACTTTTTACAAGAAATTTTTTAGAATTTAGTTGAGTGTTACGTGTATATATACATAACAAAAATAATTCGTAGTTGATATTTTAGATGGAACTCCAACTTATGTGAGATGGGGGAAAACTACCTGCAGCATTGGATCAACTTTAGTTTATGCTGGTAATAAAATACTCGTATATAAGATTTGATATGGTGAGCAGAAAGATCATTAATTTTTTATCTCACCATAAAAAAGAGGTATATATTTATGAAAATAATATTTTCTGGAAAGACTATCCATTTGATTGCTCTGAATAAGTAATTTTCTTGAAAAGTTATCTCTCTTATCAGAGAGACATTACATCTTTAAAAAGAACTTTAGTAATTGTCATTTTCTCATACTGAGCATTTGTTATTACTTTCCCTTGTTTCTAGGCATGATATCAATACTCAATTAAATCTTTGAAGATAAATTCATAATGTTACGATAGATTTCATTAAAAATAAATAGATTTCTATAGTATTTAAGTCAATTACTTTAATTTATTTTATGTGAATTTTGAGCATTTAGAATGAAGCATATTTTTTTCCTGGATTATTTTTTATTTGCTTAACAAAAGTGAAGTTCTATTCAATTCTTATGATCAACTCTTGTTAGTGATGAAAGGATAGTATTGCCATTAAAAGTTTTTTAAAAAGGGTGTGGAATACATGTACTGTCATGATAAAATTCTAAGCTATAGCCTGAATGCAATGCAGTTCCATTGGACAGCTAATGAAAAACAAAAGAATTTTCTACTCCAACATCAATAACTAACACGAATCGAAACAGTTATAGTAAAAACAATTTGATGTACAAAATACTGTTCATATATAAACATAGGTCAAGCGGGTGGGACAATGTACAATGCAAAGGGAGGAGCTTCTAATCCTTTATGTCTAACATTTGATGTGTTGTGGGGAAACCGAACAAAACCCTCAGAGTTTGCCAATTTGCATGGTGCAGAGTATGAAACCAGCTTTTGGGGACCAATCTTTGATGACGCGGACGTCCCTTGTGCAGTCTGTCAACTAAAAACACGAACACACGTACTCATGATACCCGGAAGGAATCGGTGTCTAAAGGGATGGACAGAAGAGTATCATGGATATCTAACATCAAACAGTGATTCCGGTGACAGATCACGGGAAATCTACACGTGCGTGGACGACAACCCCGAGCAGATTATGGGAGGAGGGACAAGAAATGAAAATGGTTATCTGTTTTACAGCGTGCTGGCCAAATGTGGAAGCTTGAAATGTCCTCCTTATATTAATGGTAAACCAATTACGTGTGTTGTCTGTTCACAATAATTCAAAACACTATCGAAAGCCTAACATTAGGTAGACAAAAATTAAATTCCTGACTTGATGACAAACCTTTCTCTATCAAATGTTGTATTCTTCTTTATTTTATTTTCACTCCTTTTCTATAGATAACGGAATATCAATGCCCACAGAGTCATTTACAATACATTGTAGAGTTTATACGTCCTGTGAATAAAACCTGGCAAGTCTATCATTCAATTTGTTGTGTGTGTTCATTAAAACAAAAGACTTCTGAACGTCATTTAAGTTTTCGTTTCTTTGAAGATGATTCTTCTGTCGTCTACTGAGTGAATATCATTCAATTTGTCCTTGACCCACTTTTGATCATCTTGAAGGTCACCCATTGACAGTGCTACTGCAGCTTTCAAGGCCCGTCTTTTTTCTGATCAAATAACAATTAAAAAAATAATTGCAACTTCTTTATGCTGTTAACATAAATATAACAGTAATGATTTCTACAAAGGAAAAAAACGAACAATTACGAAGGCTAAATACGGTAACTCAGTCATATGTATGTCACTATGCAAAGAACTTTTTATTTAAAATCTCTTACAACGTCAAACTTATCAAGCTTCCTGGTTTGAAATTATTCTATAAACATTGTATATGTTCTAAATATTTTTGAACTTAGACAGTTCTTCTAATGTAGATTAAACATTTTTTCCTATACTTTTCATTGCAAAAATTGTTTTATAGTAAATGAAGATATTTATTCACCACTGCAAAATGAAAGTTTTCATATGTTAAATAAGGACAAGAACATTGAGCAATTATAGAAGTTTTGAAACATGATTGCTATAAATTGACTGCTTATAAATCTGATAAAAAAAAATTGAGTTACTCTTACACCCAGAAAATGCTGCACTGATAGAAATGAATTCTTGTATAACCATTACAATCAGTAAAACTTGCTTCTATCAAATTGCCGATGATGGGTAAGTTTGTTTCATTGTAAAATTCAATGTTATTTGGCTTCACAATATGTTTAAGACTCACTGGAAATAAAAATAACTTTGCTATAAGATTCAATGGTTATTTGCCAACTTAAAGTATAGTATTTAAGCTCAAAAGTCTATTAAGCAATATGAAATTGGAGCAGAGCAAACAAGGACATGAAAAACATCAGATGTGGGATCAGGTGCCATGGAGGAGTGAGCATCCCCTGCCGACCAGTCAGGGCCGCCATGTGTTCCTTCAAGTAATTGGGCCGGGAAGTAAAGGAAAAATCTGTCGACAATTCAGTGTGCAAATAAAAGCCTTTCGATAAGTATGAAAAACGTCAGCCAGCATTTGGCTTCATGATAAATTATAAAAAAGATAGAATATGACAATGTTATTCCTATGTTTTTATACTGAATTTGACTCCAAAGTTCCGTCTAACTTATAAATCATAGGGCTCACAGCGGGTTCACAGTCCACGGTGGATGTTTAATACCCCTAGACGCCTGATCCTATCCTCTGAATTACTAAGAGTCTCTGTTTTATTCAATCTTCATTTATAGATTTTTGTAGGTCGATCTCTGTTTACTTGTTACACTAAGAATGTAACAAGATTTGTTTATTTCTTTTATGAAACAGAAATAACAAACAATATTCAAGAACAAAAGTCCAAAAAACAATACAAAATACAGAGCAAACCCGGAGCTCCAGAACATCAGAGATGGGATCTTTTGATCTAAGGGCATAAAAAGTTCACTCCACTAATCAATTAACCTATCAACGCCGTCCCAATTTTATTTAATCTTCCATTAAATGAAACTATTTTGGACAATACATTTCCAATTAATTAATAAATTGACTGCCAGTACTTAATTGCTAATCACGATCTATTAAAGACGTGGTCAAAAATTAGTCATCAATTTATTTAATCAATCATACAACTCTATTTATTTGAGTGCTTCTTGATGAATTTAACAAAATATAGTTACTTTAATTAGAGGGACTGGGTTGTGTACGAAATTTAAAATACATGCAAACGGAAACCCTTAACATTGACGAAATAACATTAAGTTATCTTTGAGTGGCCTGGTGGATTTTTAAAACTTATTGTAATTAGAGCACGCTCTTGAGAAAAGTAGCTGGGAGACGTATACACCATGCCCCCACTTATACAGTAAAACTCCTTCAGTAAGAACACGGATATAACGAATTCAGGGATATAGCGAGGTAAATTAACAGGTATTAGCAACTTCGTTATATAACCAAGTTTTACTGTATATACCTCGACCAGTATAAAAGATTTTTACTCGCTTTGACAACTAATCCCATTCACTTTGTTCAAGGGGGTACGTGGTTTTCACCTCTTGTTTTGTGGGCAGGATATTTCAAGAGTGGTAACCGTTCGTCATTATCACCTCTTACATCGTACAAATAAAGTGCAATTTTTTTATTATAAAAGTCTGAGTGGTGAATTAAGACTTTTCCCACTTGTTTACTCAACAAAGTGAAATTTAACAAGAGGACCATGGGCCACATCGCTCACCTGAGCACTGTGGATAGGAAAAAGTAGAAATTGGTTTATTAGTTAATAATTAAATCCAAAAGTAGTCCCAATACCAATCCTGGCTTTGCTATTCTTGATAAGATGATTTTTAAAGAATTTTCCTATATATGTCTATGAAAACTTTGGTCGGCCATTGTGGCCCCGCCCTACCCCCGGGGTCATGATTTGAACAAACTTGAATCTACACTACCTGAGGATGCTTCAATATAAATATGATCAATTAGGGCTTTGTGATTCTTGAGAAGAAGAATTTTAACAAATTTTCCTATTTCCTATATATTTCTATGTAAAACTTTGGTCGGCCATTGTGGCCCTGCCCTACCCCAGGGGGTCATGATTTGAACAAACTTGAATCTACATTACCTGAGGATGTTTCATCTTTCCTGGCTCAGTGGTTCTTGAGAAGAAGATTTTTAGCTCTACTGGTTAGAGACCAGAAGAGCTTATGCGATAGTAATGCGTCCGGCGTCCGTCCGTCTGTCCGTCTGTCCGTCTGTCTGTCTGTCCGTCTGTCTGTAAACAATTTTTCAAAATGCTACTCCTCCTACAGTTTTGGTCTAATTTCAGTATAACTTGGCACACAAGTAGAATACACTAAGATACATAATTCTGTGTATCGGTTTTTGATTTCGATGAACGGTGTTGCTGTGGTTACTAAAAATAGAGTTTCAAAATGCTACTCCTCCCACAGTTTTGGTCTGATTTCAGTATAACTTGGCACACGAGTAGAATACACTAAGATACATAAATCTGTGTATCGGTTTTTGATTTCGATGAACGGTGTTGCCGTGGTTACTTAAAATAGAAATATCTGTAAAATTGTTTCAAAATGCTACTCCTCCCACAGTTTTTTTCTGATTTCAATATAACTTGGCACACAAATAGACTACACTAAGAACATAAAGAGACTTTATCAACGATCATTATTATTCTTTGCTGTTGTAAAGTTTCAAATCCCAGCTGCTTAAGTACTTTTCACTTCCTTTGCTATAAGTTCAAACAGTAGAGCTTCAGTCTCGACAGAGACTTCTGGTTAAAACATACCATCAAATTTTCATTAATTCCCAATTATCTCCCCTTGAATGAGGGCCTGGCCCTTCATTTGAACAAACTTGAATTCCCTTCACCCAAGAATGCTTTGTGGCAAGTTTGGTTGAAATTGGCCCAGCGGTTCTTGAGAAGAAGTCGAAAATGTGAAAAGTTTACAACGAAGACGACGACAGACAACGGACAAATTGTGATCAGAAAAGCTCACTTGCGCCTTTGGCTCAGGTGAGCTAATAAAAGCGTAAGCTTAAGAGTTATATGGAACTATTTCTGAAAACAATTATGCTATTAGTGAAGGATAAAATAGAGAGATAAAGAAGCGTGTCTTGCCTCAAGTGTCCATTCAAACAATGTAAATCATCGTAACTTCGGGGGTCATCTTGCATAATATGATGCAAAAGATTTTTGTGTTCTTTAGTTGTTTTTTTTTTCTTTTCACTTCTGACATCCTCAATATTATGTGTATTTTAGCTTTGCTTCGTTTACGTGAATAAATGACTTTTTTCACTTTTAATACTGCTATTTCTTTTAATTCATCAAAAAGCTATCTAAGTTGACTTTACTATGGACTGTAAGAAGTACAAAGGACCATAAATCAGTTATTATTTACTAAAAGCAAGCAGGCAAATACTCTGATGTTGATATTGAAAATGTGCTTGAGTTTCTGATTAGCAATATCTATGTAATTTTTAGAAACCTGGTCTTCTAGCAGTCTATTGGGATTCCTATGGGTACCAATTAAATCTCCTTATTAGCAGACCTATTTTTGTATTCATGTGAAACAGAATTTGTCCCAAATTGTATACGTGAAAAGAAGAAAACACTTGTTGTGGTCTCCAACTCGACATTTAGATATATCAACGACGTATTGTCAATTATCAATGGATATTTTCATTGATTTTTCGATACGATGTATCCCAGTGAACTTGAAATAAGAGATACCAGAGAGTCTACTTTAGAGTAGCTGAGTAAGGAGATGAACCTTTATTCGCGGGTTCAAATCCACTGCGGAACATGGAAACAGGTCCAATGCATGTCGCAGCAGGTGTTTCCACGATAACGATCCCTTATATCTCACTGGCTCCGAGGTATGAAATATATATGGAGATATAACGATTAGCTTTTGAAGATGAAAAAGACTCATAAATAGGCATACTCTATTTTTCGATATCATTATCTACGAAACATCAACACCAGGATATAATCTTTGCATTCGTTACACCCGATTGCTTTATTTTCACAGGTATCTTGCTGGTTATCTTACATTACTTTTGTTTACATTTTATTGCAGTTACGAATATTTTTGTGTTTCTTTGTATACTGCACTGACCTGTACAACTGTTGTAATTAAGTGTCTTAAGTATCTTACTTTTTCTGCATGGGAAAATTAAAATACATCGTTATTTTTGTCGCTACTGAGTATTGTATGGCATACGTCCATTTACACCGGTGAAATTTCTTTACGCCAAACAGTGACTAAGTGACCGGTTCTATTAATAGGGACCTGCAAATATAACGAGAGCTCGAAAAAATATGGCAGAGAATTTTTTAACAAATTGTATTCAACTTTAAGTATAAAAGTCCATTGAAGAATACAAAATTAGAGCAGAGCAAACACATACCTCCAAAAGAAGAGAAGGGACCAGATGCCATGGAGGAGTGAGCATCCCTTGCTGACCGGTCACACCCGCGCCCTGTGCTCCTTGTCATGACCGGGAAATAACGGAAAATCCGTCGACAATTCAGTGTGTGTATAATGACCTAACAGTTTGTATAAAAAACGTAAATCAGCATTAGACTTAATGGAAAATTTCATTGGCTGACAAGGTCACAGTATTGATCATAGAACTTATGAAATGATAACTTTAAACGAGACTGCTGATATTCTTGTTTCAATAATTTGTTAAAATAATTGAAAATAATTTACCCAGTACTTCGTTTCAGAATTTCTTCACATGTAGAGCATGTTCTTATACTTTGAAAATGCTAATTTCAGTGGGGTCTAATTTTTGTTGTTTTCGAGGTATGAAGAGACCCACGAATTCATGTCCACCACGAAATGTAAATTTTCATATGCACAAATACTAAAAAGTTTTTCATCCACGAAATCAAATCCCGACAAACTAACATTTTTATTTCAACCACAAAAATTTGACCCCAGGAAATTATGTGATTTTACAGTATTAATACAGGTATAAACGCTTCTTATGGACTCTCTCTACACAAGTGCAAACTTTTTTGGACATTGAGAAATATATATTGTATAAAGGTGATAATATTGAGCTTATTTGTTCAATTTTCAATGTGCGTGGCAACCAGGAAAAATGTTCAAAGACAACACAATATCAGTGAATAGAAATTATTTCAATAGAGAAAATACATGTAAATAATACATTTAGTAAATTTATCGTAGCCTTTTAAAATGTTAAGAATACTTGAATATTTGAATTTAGATCTAAGGGCAGATCACTCTAACTGCATAAAAATACCTTGGAATCAGAACTCTTTCTTGCGCAGTGTAGAGAGGGTTCTTAGTATGGGTATAAGTTGACCCATAGTCAGCGCAATTGGACACCCCACGGAAAAAATTTCTGAATTCATTGATTTACATCTCCGTCCACACGTAGAAAGTTTGCCACCCTATCTTAAGGACACTACGGACTACATTAACAAGACGCCCTCTACTGGCCTCCCAGATCATACCCTCCTCGTGACTATGGACGTCACATCTTTGTACACCAATATTCCGCACGATGAGGGTATAGAAGCCTGTAGAGAAGTCTGGGACAGTAGGTCCATACAAATTCCTTCTACCGAGTCCCTTGCCAAGCTCCTTGAACACGTCCTCAAGTTCAACAACTTCATGTTTAATGGAGAACATTACCTGCAGGTTAATGGCACTGCTATGGGTACGAAAATGGCACCGTCTTATGCCAATGTCTTCATGGGCAGACTGGAACGCAACTTGTTACTTCAAGCACCATTTAGGCCCCATAGCTGGTTGCGTTTCATTGACGATATAGAGATGAAGTGGGTGGAATGTCGCGAGAGCCTCGAGGCATTCATTACGTTTGCCAACACCTTTCATCAGTCGATTAAATTCACAGTAGACGTATCTAATTCGAAAAACGTATTTCTAGATACTACATCTACCCTGATTGATGGTGAAATCGAATTCAGTCTCCACACCAAACCCACAGATTCCCACCTATATCTTATGCCCACTAGCTGTCATCCCCCACACACTTTTAAGGGAGTGCCTAAGGGTCTAGCCACCAGAATTCGACGCATCTGTTCGTCCCCTGGCTTATATCAGGAGCAAAGTGGTCTTCTTAAGTCCCACCTATGCAAAAGAGGCTACAATGCCCGCAACGTACAAACAGCTATTGATGAGATGGCGGGACATGACAGGCAAAACCTATTACGCTACAAAGAGAAAGAAAATAGCGGTAGGGTCCCTCTGGTAGCCACATACCATCCCGTCCTTAAGAACCTAAGCGGTATCCTTCAAAAGAACCTACCAATTCTCCATTCAAACAAACGAATGGCAGAGGTCTTTAAGGAACCCCCATTGGCTGCATACAGACGCCCTAGGAACCTAAAGGACATGGTAGTAAGAACCAGACTGGACAACCCATTACCTAACGGGGGCTTTAAAACTTGCTCTGACAGAAGATGTCTTCTTTGTAAGCACAGCACTGACACAGACAGTTTTAACAGCCCTGTTACAGGCCGCAGCTACAAAATACTAGGAAGTTTGTCCTGTCATACTGACAACTGCATTTATCTCATCAGTTGCAAAGTTTGCTCCAAACAGTATATTGGTGAAACAGGAGATCTCCGCAGGAGAGTCAATAACCACCGTTCGACCATTAGGACCAAAAAACTCAATGAACCCGTTGGGGAACATTTCAACCTTGAGGGTCACAAATGGGAGGACATGACAGTAGTGGTGATTGATCATAACCCAAGATGGACAGACGCTCAGAGAAAAAGCAAAGAAAAGTTCTGGATGCACAGATTGAAGTCATTCCGCCCCAATGGTATTAACAAACTGAATGACTTCACCAGAATGAACGTAAACTAGACCCGATTCCTGATGATACCAAACAAGATTATTCTCTCAATTTAGTGTAAACTCTACAGTTAATTTGCGTCACCAACTCTCGAACAACCCACATAACTATGTATTGCTTACGCCTTTGTTAATTAATTATTAATTATTTTTTACCGATAATCAGTCCTAAAACATTTCAAATTAAAATTTATAATAGATCATAATTCATATGTTAAAATGCCCCTTCTATATTATTTTTCTTTGGTTATTCTTTATCAAGTATAGTTACGCCATTTTGAGAGAATGAAACAATGTACGATTTACTGATTGTCGTAATTAATTAGCATAATTAATTCGTTCAATTATGTAAATCGCACTTCACCCGAGTATACCCGATAGACCGGACGCATTTCATAGCGGCCCGGATTCTTTCTTTAATAGTGTTCTTAAAAATTTCCAAATCAACATGTAACTAAGTATGTAAATAAATAGTGTTTAGTAGTTTAGTAGTAGTGCTAGTTGTTTTTTGTTTCGCTTTTTCCTTTGTTCTTATGACTTTTTAACTCTTTTCTTTGTCCTGAGGAAGGGACAGGGCGTCCCGAAAATTTGACAATTTTTATTGTTCGTGTCGTTGGTCATTTTTAGTGCTTTATATAAATTTCCATCCGTGACCTTGTATCTACTTGATAGATCCGACATTTAGGATATACAGTGTTGTTGGTTTTTTTAGTGCTTTTTATATCCTTTTTCGCCAACTGTATCTTCACAGATCCACCCGTATATCCATCATTTCTTTATTTATATTTTCTGTTCCTATCATTTATTTTTGGTTATGTCTTTCATCATTTGACTTTTTCTATCATTTATTTTGTATCCAACCGTTGTGAATTAGTTCTTTCTACTTTTCCCTTTCGATTTTTACTCATGTAACATTTGTTTTTAAATTTTTTGAATTCTTGCACGAATTATCTACGAAATACATAAGAATCCAGAACAATCGTTCGTTGAATCTTTCGACTTCACACGACTAAAATATTAAAAGTAGTCTTATCATTTTGGCAATTATTTATTTTCAAATATGTCCATAAAAGATAACCCAACATTCAAACTTTTGAAGAAAGAACACCAAAAATCAATAAAAACTGAACACCGGGTCTCCAATTTACAGACCTACTTAGAATGTAACATTATACCGAAAGGCTTTCAGATAAATGTTACACCTAACATAGGGCCAATCTCCAAACGCTTTCAGGAGCGCTGGGACGTTATTGCAAGGAGATGTTCTAAACAATTGATGTCACTCTGTCTTTCTTGGGATATCCACAAGTTAGGACAATTGAAGAGTGAGATCAAGTCCTTAGAATCATCCCTCAACGATATCATGTCCAAGGCCGATCTTGATGAAGCCCATAATATTATAGACACCTATAATATGGCCCTAACAAATAAAGTCAACAAGACTCAAAGAAAGAAATTTCTCCGCGACAGTGTTCCACAGCCTAGGAACAACTGGTCAGAAGTCAGTGTTAACAAAACACGTAAACCTCGCTCGAGACGCTTCAAGCGCACTAAGACAATCGCGAGGGACGAACCCATACAAACTCCTGACGTCTGCCCAGTGCTCAATAAATCTAGTGCTCCTCTCTCCGAATCGGAGACCTCACTTCTTTCCAAGGGGCTGAATTTCTGCCCCACGCCACATGAGGTCGACGAAAAACAAGTCAGAGAGGACACCCGAGCATTCTTCCGGAGACTTCGTTTGAAGGAGCACTTCTCTAGAAAAGACTCCGAAGTAAATTCATACGACTCTTCCAAGCCAGATTTACACGATCTAGAGGAACACAAACTCTATAGGCCCAAGAGTGACTGGGAACCTGCACCGGGCAAGTGTGGCGCGCTTGAGTCGTATATTGACGCCGTTGAGTCAGACATAGAGAAGCTCCTTTCAGTGCCAGACAAGACTCCCGACAATTTGAGTAAGGAAGAGAGATCTGCCTTACAATCATTAAAAAATCGGGATGACATTGTAATCAAGAAAGCAGACAAAGGCTCTACAGTTGTCGTACTGGATAAAGAGACTTACATGGCGGAGGCCCAAAGACAACTCTCAGACGAACGTTTCTATAAGAAACTGGACTCTGACCCTACTAAAGAATTCTCCACCGCCATTACCAAAACTCTTGACGATATGTTTGAGAAAAATGAGATTGGTATCAACGTCTATGAGACCTTAAATCCTATTGACTGTAGACCAGGACAATTCTATCTGCTTCCTAAAATACACAAAGAAGGCATGCCAGGTCGCCCCATAGTCAGCGCAATTGGACACCCCACGGAGAAAATTTCTGAATTCATTGATTTACATCTCCGTCCACACGTAGAGAATTTGCCATCCTATCTCAAGGACACCACGGACTACATTAACAAGACGCCCTCTACTGGCCTCCCAGATCATACCCTCCTCGTGACTATGGACGTCACATCCTTGTACACCAATATTCCGCACGATGAGGGTATCGAAGCCTGTAGAGAAGTCTGGGATAGTAGATCCATACAAATTCCTTCTACAGAGTCCCTTGCTAAGCTCCTTGAACATGTTCTCAAGTTCAACAACTTCATGTTTAATGGAGAACATTACCTGCAGGTTAATGGCACTGCTATGGGTACGAAAATGGCACCGTCTTATGCCAATGTCTTCATGGGCAGACTGGAACGCAACTTGTTACTTCAAGCACCTTTTAGGCCCCATAGCTGGTTGCGTTTCATTGACGATATAGAGATGAAGTGGGTGGAATGTCGCGAGAGCCTCGAGGCATTCATTACGTTTGCCAACACCTTTCATCAGTCGATCAAATTTACAGTAGACGTATCTAATTCGAAAAACGTATTCCTAGATACTACATCTACCCTGATTGATGGTGAAATCGAATTCAGTCTCCACACCAAACCCACAGACTCCCACCTATATCTTATGCCCTCTAGCTGTCATCCCCCACACACTTTTAAGGGAGTGCCTAAGGGTCTAGCCACCAGAATTCGACGCATCTGTTCGTCCCCTGCCTTATATCAGGAGCAAAGTGGTCTTCTTAAGTCCCACTTATGCAAAAGAGGCTACAATGCCCGCACCGTACAAACAGCTATTGATGAGATGGCAGGACATGACAGGCAAAACCTATTACGCTACAAGGAGAAAGACAATAGCGGTAGGGTCCCTCTGGTAACCACATACCATCCCGTCCTTAAGAACCTTAGCGGTATCCTTCAAAAGAACCTACCAATTCTCCATTCAAACAAACGAATGGCAGAGGTCTTTAAGGAACCCCCATTGGCTGCATACAGACGCCCAAGGAACCTGAAGGACATGGTAGTAAGAACCAGACTGGACAACCCATTACCTAACGGGGGCTTTAAAACTTGCTCTGACAGAAGATGTCTTCTTTGTAAGCACAGTACTGACACAGACAGTTTTAACAGCCCCGTTACAGGCCGCAGCTACAAAATACTAGGGAATTTGTCCTGTCATACTGACAACTGCATTTATCTCATCAGTTGCAAAGTTTGCTCCAAACAGTATATTGGTGAAACAGGAGATCTCCGCAGGAGAGTCAATAACCACCGTTCGACCATTAGGACCAAAAAACTCAATGAACCCGTTGGGGAACATTTCAACCTTGAGGGTCACAAATGGGAGGATATGACAGTAGTGGTGATTGACCATAACCCAAGATGGACAGATGCTCAGAGAAAAAGCAAAGAAAAGTTCTGGATGCACAGATTGAAGTCATTCCGCCCTAATGGTATTAACAAACTAAATGACTTCACCAGAATGAACGTAAACTAGACCCAATTCCTGACGATACTAAACAAGATTATTCTCTCAATTTAGTGTAAACTCTACAGTCAATTTGCGTCACCAACTCTCGAACAACCCACATAGCTATGTATTGCTTTCGCCTTTGTCAATTATTTTTTCCCGGTATTAAGTCTTTAAATATTTCAAAATTTATAATGGATCATAATTCATATGTTTAAATATCCCTCCAGTTATCTATAAAATTCTGCATCATTTTTAAGATCTAATAATAAATCTGAATTCTAGAATGCAAATTTAACTATATGCAATGAAAAAACCGTGATTAAAATCCATTCAAGTAGAATTAAGCTAGGGACTATATTTTGTAGCGGAAGGTTTTTTAGACGAAAATGATCAGTTTTTCCATTTTGAACTATAACAGTACTGTTAATTTTGGATTCCTATTTTTCCATCCTGGTTGCACACAAAGCTTTTTTTTGCAGTGAAATGTGTTATGTTGGTTCTGAAATATCTACTGAATTATTTCTTATGAATTCTATCAACAAAGTGTCAAATATATATTAAATATATTCTGAAAATCCGGGAAAAAATAAGCCAATTTTAACGTAAAATTGACACTTTTTTAGTAATATCTGAAAATTTACATCATATACCCCCACTTTTGATGTTCTTTTCTAAATATTCAAGATAACTTTGACTTACACGCTTAAATTCAGAAAAAGTTTAAGACTTTGAAATTATTTTCTTGCTTATCAAATTTTCAATGCCAGAAAATCACTTTTTATTAGTGCAGAAAGATCAAATAATTGATTATGCGAAGCAATTTGAAATTTTTTCTTAGTCAGAATTTTTAAGTGTCCTTTTTTAATCAAACTTAGAGTGCATTTTGTTTCATGCTTTAATTGGATGAAAATATTAGAAGGAAACGTCAAAAATGTAATTTTAAATCAAGACAAATTTCAGTGCCAAAAAGGTCAAATTAAATGTACTTTAGCGCCAAAAAGAGCGTATTGACCCCCATTTTTTGATTTGAATTTTTATTAAGCTATGTATGTAGAAACTAAAAATATACTTGGCAAAAAAAGTTTAAGACTCTAAATATCAGGATCGAACGTCGTTAAAACATACGAGCCCACGTAGCTACAATTTTCTCCTTTGGTTGGTTACTGTATTGAAATCTGCCTAATGTGAAAGGAGAAAATTTTACCCAACTGTGCTCACATTCTTTTTTTTTTAATTGTAAAATCTAGCTGGCCTTTCCCATCATGAGCAGATCAACGGAACTAGATTTTCTGACGTAAAAATAAATTCATATGCTAATCGAGGCACTGGCGATACTTTCTAACTTAACTTAGCTAAATGTGAGTACCACAAAAATACTAGGGAAATATACTTGGAATTTTACTGCTTTCCGATAATTTTTTCATGCATTTGAGTCAATGGAATGACGTCACAGGTGGATTTTACGTAAGGGTTAATGTACGAGTAGCGCTCCATTCCTTAAAAGTAATGGGCCTCGGCCCCTTCGGGGCCTCGGCTCCATTTCTTTTAAGTAATGGAGCGCTACTCGTACATTAACCCTTACATCAGACACAGATCTACGTATGTACGAGGGTTGTTCGATATGTATTGTATATTGTACCACAGCGCGATAACGCCTTGCACGATTTGGTTGATATTTATACGACTGGATAACTCTATTCAATACCTTGCCAACAGTATACACGAGCCTTCAACTACACATGGTTATAAAATAATCGTCATTTCAATATAGCCAATCGTTGACCACTGTTGTAAAAATGGTTGGGAAACGGATTGAGAATATTGAAGAAATTGGAGCTTATATAAAAGTTCGCACAAAACTCGGTAATTCGGTAAAGCAGATTTTTACTGAATTGGGGGAAGTTTATGGGTCTGATAAGGTATCTTATGAGACTGTTCGTAGATGGAGACAGAAATTTCTGACTGGCACAGAGTCCGTCAAAGATGCAGCAAAATCGGGTCGACCTGTGACTGTATCGGGCAAGACAAATGTCTCAAAAGTCAGGGAAATAATTGAAAGTGATGGCAGGTACACGATTCGTGATATTGCCAAAGCTGTTGGCATATCGCTATCGCGGGTGCATTTCATTTTGAAGCGTATTTTGAAAGTACGAAAGAGTTCTGCCAGATGGATACCCCATATATTGACAGATGACCAAAAAAGACCTGTACGAATACAAACCGCTAAGCGAATGCTTAAAATGTTTCCAAACTTCAATCAAAGACAATTTGCAAACATAGTTACTGGTGACGAAACATGGGTTCACTATTTCGAACCAGTAAGAAAAGTTGGAAACAAATTATGGCTAACCAAACACGGTAGAAGGCCTGTAGTTGCCAAAAGGACAATGAGCACAAAGAAGGTCCTTTATTACATATTCTTCTCTTGTGATGGTTTAGCCGTACAAATTCCGGTGCCGAAGGGCAAAAGTGATACAGGTTGGTATTACCGAGATGTTGTACTGAAAAAGCTCAAGAAATGATATCAGAAACGACGCCCTGTGTTGGGATTTAGGCATGTTCGCCTTCTTCATGATAATGCAGCATTACATACATCTGAGCTTGTGAAGCAATTTTTGAAGTCTGAGAAGGTTAACGTCTTGCCACATCCACCATACTCTTGGATCTAGCACCATGCGACTTTTTCCTTTTTCCAAAACTTAAAAAATTCTTATCTGGTCGTCGATACAAGTCCCGACAGGCCCTTGACTCAGCCGTCAGTCAGTGCCTCAGAAGTATACCTAAAACAGCGTACCGTGACGCATTTCCGAAATGGATTCAGAGATTAAAATTGTGTATTTCAAATCACGGAGAATACTTTGAAGGGATGTAATGTCCATTTGACTATTTGAATCGAATGCTTTTGAGATATCGTACAATACACAATACATATCGAACAACCCTCGTACAATTTCCGAGATCAAAGTAAAACAGTTACAAACAACTGATAAATATATATACGTTAGTTTAAAGTTTTGTAGCGTGTTTGGTGAGCAATTCGCTAGGTCTACACGTATTCCCTAGTATCAGTGAATATACAAGTTTCATGTACATTTCTTGTCCTAAAACCATATATGCTAAAAATCCATGCGCATTATTAAAGTATAAACAGCCTTAGCTGACCATTATAAAAATTTGAATGTAGAAAAGGATAACAAGTAAATTGACCTAAACGTGTCTGTGATAAAATGTAAACATAGTAAACCAGCATGTTTTGTTGCTCTGTCATCGGATTGAACAATGACTATATGTGTGCGAAATAATAACAATAGCCATACATGTATAAAGTCTTCTCGGACACGCATATACCTCTATTGTACTTGTACTAAGACCTGCCCATTCTCTTGCCATAAAAGAACATATTCTCACAAACCTGGCCGAAGCTATAATAGGGTCTTAAAAATCAAAGATAATGCAGTATTCCTTATAATTAAAATGTGCCCCTGAACAATTGAAACTATTCAAAGGGCGTCGTATTTATTCACTCATGTTTGAAAACTACATACATGTGTACATCGTTGTAGATTAAACATAATTCGTCGTGGAAAAGGGGGCCCCAGATAGCAGTTATGTCACCTCATCCTTTTGATTTATTTATTACTGCTCATATATTAACACATAGGTCAAGTGGGTGGAACAAAGTACAATGTAAAGGGAGGAGCCGCTAATCCTTTATGTCTAACATTTGATGTGTTGTGGGGAAACCGAACAAAAACCTCGACATCTTCCAATTTACATGGTGCCGAGTACGAAACTAACTTTTGGGGAACAAACTTTCATAATACGGACGTCCCTTGTGCAGTCTGTCAGCTAAAAACAAGAACACACGTACTCATGATTCCCGGAAGGAATCAATGTCTAAAGGGATGGACAGAAGAATATCACGGATATATATCATCAGAGAGTCGCTTCAACGACAAGTCACGGGGATTCTACACGTGCGTGGACGACAACCCTGAGCAGCTTAAGGGAGGAGGGACAAGAAATGATGATGGCTACCTGTTTTACAGTGTGCTGGCCAAATGTGGAAGTTTGAAATGCCCTCCCTATATTGATGATAAACCAATTACGTGTGTTGTCTGTTCACAATAATTCAAAACGTAATTGAAAGCCCAACATTAGGTAGTCAATAATTTTAAAAATCCTGACTTGATGACAAACCTTTCTCCATCAAATTTTATATTCTTCTTTATTTCATTTTCACTCCTTTTCTACAGATAACGGAATATCAATGCCCACATCATTTACAATACATTGTAGAGTTTTCATGTAATGTGAATAAAACATTGCAAGTTTATCATTTATTTTGTTGTTGTTTTTTTTCATCAATAAAACACTTGAATTTCATTCAAGTTTTCGCTTCTTTGGAGATGATTCTTCTGTCGTCTCTACTGAGTTAATGTCATTCAATTTGTCCTTGACCCACTTTTGATCATCTTGAAGGTCACCCATTGACAGTGCCACTGCAGCTTTCAAGGCCCGTCTTTCCTCTGATTAAATAACAATAACAAATTAATTGCGAATTCTTAATGCTGTTTACATAAATATAACACTAACTAGAGCAAAGCTCATTGCAAAGCAACGAGCAACGTCCTGTTTGACCGGAAGTAACTTTTATTTTTTTTAAAAAGAGAAATGACGTCTCTAATGATTTAAATCTTCAAGATCTATGTTGAAAATTGCAAAAGTAAGCCATTTCTTGCTACTTCCTGTTTGACCGTAAGTGATGTCGACGGACGGAAAATTAAGTTTTATGCTTCCAGTGACAAATAATCCCCAAAACATGTCAAAAACGGCAAAAATATGCAGTTTCGGACTACTTCCGGTTTGACCGGAAGTGACGTCACAGGACGTATTTTGATAACATCTGTAGAAATTTTCAAAGATTTCAACAACTTTGCTTCTATGATGTAAAACAAATTCTCAATAATTTTTGAGATATCTGGAAAAAACTTTTGGGCCCTCTAGATCCCTTAATTTAGGGGTCAGTTCTTTTTTTGAGATATCATTTGAAAGATCTTCTAATTTTGCACAAATTATGTTCTATAAATTTTAACAAAATATGTTTACTTGAGAAGATAAGAAGCAAAATATGAGTAATTTTTGGCTCTTTAAAGCCTTCTAATTTTTTACCCCTATATAGCGCCATTTTGAATAGAGAAATCGAGAAACAAAAGATTTTAATATGTATTATACTAAGTATTATTTTCATATACAACTCATATTTCAAATTAAATGTTATGATAATAAATCGTTACTGTTTCTGTTCTCTATGTTGAAATTTCTTCATATCATGATCTGATATAAAATTCATTTCTGAAAAAATAAGCTGCGCTTCTTACATCAAACTGTTTTCTATGTGGCTCTAATGTTATTGTTGTTCATGAAAATCAACATTAGAAATATTAAATTTTCTGAGTGAAATTTGATAGCAGAGGGTCGGGACCCCTTAATTTAGGGGTCTGTTCTTTTTCCGAGATATCATTTGAAAGATCTTCTAATTCTGCACAAATTATGTTCTATAAATTTTAACAAAATATTTTTACTTGAGAAGATAAGAAGCAAAATATGAGTAATTTTTGGATCTTTAAAGCCTTCTAATTTTTTACCCCTATATAGCGCCATTTTGAATAGAGAAATCGAGAAACAAAAACCGATGTGCACAACTTCAATCCTTCTATTATCTAAAATCAGTAGAATTTCTGCTCCAGCTTTAGCCGTCTCTGAGCCTTTGTCTGGAAACGAAAGCCTATAAATTTTTGTTTAAAGGGAAATAACTCAAAGTGACCTTTTGAAATTTTAGACAGCATTCTGTTAGAGTTTAGTAACTTCTAGTACCTCTGAAAATTTGAACGAAATCAGTTGAGAAATGAGTGAGATATGAGGCTTCAAAGCTAGTGTCTAGGAAGTAGAAGAAAACAATAACCATACATCAGATCAGAACTGAAAGTTTACTGAAGGGGGGGAGGGGGCTTGAATTTTAACTCCCAGGGGATCATGATTTGAACAAATAGGATCTACACTACCTGAGGATGATTCCCTATAAATATCACTAAACATGGCTTTGAAGTGCTTGAAAAGAAGATTTTAAAGGTTTACCTATATATTCCTATGTAAAAATTTTATCCGCCATTTGGCACCATCCTACCCCTGGGGGTCATGATTTGAACAAACTTAAATCTACACTACCTTGGGATGATTCCACAGGAGTTTCATCTTTCCTGTCTCAATGGTTCTTGAGAAGAAGATTTTTCCTATATATTCCTATGTAAAACTTTGATCGGCCATTGTGGCCCAACCCTACCCCCCGGGGGTCATGATTTGAACAAACTTGAATCTACACTACCTGACAATGATTTCCACATGAGTTTCATCTTTCCTGGCCCAGTGGTTCTTGAGAAGAAGATTTTTAAAGATTTTTCCTATATATTCCTATGTTAAAATTTGATCGGCTATTTTGGCCCCACCCTACCCCCGGGGGTCATGATTTGAACAAACTTGAATCTACACTACCTGAGGATGATTCCACATGAGTTTCACCTTTCCTGGCCCAGTGGTTCTTGAGAAGAAGATTTTTAAAGATTTTTCCTATATATTTCTATGTAAAACTTTGATCGGCCATTTTGGCCCCACCCTACCCCCGGGGCTCATGATTTGAACAAACTTGAATCTACACTACCAGAGGATGATTCCACATGAGTTTCATCTTTCCTAACCCAGTGTTTCTTGAGAAGAAGATTTTTTAAAAATGCCATTAATTTTTCTCTAATTCATAATTATCTCCCCTTGGAAAAGGGCCTGACCCTTCATTTGAACAAACCTGAATCCCCTTTACCCAAGGATACTTTGTAGAAAGTTTGGTTGAAATTGGCCCAGTGGTTCTTGAGAAGAAGATGAAATAATCTTCACCAACAGAATCAGTAGAAGGTCTTTCATTAGAAACGGAAGACCTTAATGATTTCTACAACAGAAAAAAAACTTGAACATTAACGAAGGCTAAATGACTCTGTATGTGTGTCACTATGCAAAGAACTTTTCTTTCCAAGTAATACTGTACTTATTTAATTTAAGAATCTTTTACAACTTCAAACTAATCAAGTTTCCTAGCTTCTAAATAAGTACCGGGTATTCTTGAATTTACACAGTTTTTTCATGTAGATAAAAAATTTTCCTATACTTTTCATTGTAAAGTAAACAGAAAATTTTTTTATTACAGTCTTTTAAGAAGAAACTTATTCATCAGTGCAAAATGAAAGTTTTCATATGTCAAATAAGGACAAGAAAATTGAGCAATTATAACAGTTTTGAAACACAGCTGCTATAAATTGACTGCTCATAAATCTGTTTAAAAAGTGATAACCCTTACCTTCCAGAAAATGCTGTACTGATAGCAATGATTACTTATACAACCTTTAAATACAGTAAAACATGCTTATAACAAATTGCCAGTGATCACAGGTGCTGTGGTTGCAGTTTGTTTTACTGTACTGCACATAGTCGAGAGTAACAAAATAATTTATTGACTGCTTTCAAAAGCAGCATGCATTTCATCATACCAAGAAGTGAGCCTGAAGCTGATTGAAAGCAAACAATTTGGGTCAAAGGGTTGACACAATAGAGGTTTAGTTATTTATTTTTGCAAGGCATCCTGGGTAGACAATGGTTTTCTTGACAGCCTCAATTAAAAAGTTTATTTTTTCTGGAGGGTGTGGTTACATCACTCAGAGATAGCACCTAATCCTGTTAGCCAACATTTTTTTGCTATGACTTTATTTGGTGATTAACCAGGGGTAAACTAGTTTGTGATGATTAATTTTTGCTATCAAGCCTATTTTGGATCTGTTATCTATAGACATGAAGACTTTAAGGACTGGTTAAGAGTGAGAAATATTTGCAATGACGAGACTCTCGCGATTCTTGCAAAATTTTTTGCACGCAAATAAAAGTTGGTTTGGGTTTTTTTTAAACAAAAGAATCTCCAGCAATTAGATTCTACTAGTTTTGTGTAATATCTTTACTTACATACAGCAGATACAAATAAATAAAGAAATAAAGATGAAGATCTTACCTGCGTGGAGGAGCACACTTCTACAGCTTCTAGAGACCGTGTTTTTGGCTTGGGCCTCATTGAGTCCAAACAATAAGCCTCTGACAAGAGTTCAGGAACACGGATTATATTCTCTATACGTACTTCAAAATTACACAAAAATATCTCGAAGGATGAAAACATCAAAGATCTGATTATATATTTCTTTGTGTTACATGGGTGTTGAACATATTTGTGTTGACTATGATAATGGTGTATAATTACTTGTCAGAATGTGATGAAATGCAAGTGGTTAAAGATTGATTTCTGACATTAATATGTGAAGGATACAAATTGGCTACATCATGTGGGCCTCGAAGCTCAATGGCCTATAAACAGGAAAGACATTTACAATTTATAGATATTCAATTTTTTACTTTATACAACTACATGTATTGAGTTGAATTATTTTATTAAACCTTAATTTAAAATTTGTCACATATTATTATTCTAATATCAACAATTCATAACTAGTCGATATAAAATTTATCTTTGAGCTTATATACACATTTGAATATTATTTATTTTTCCTTTAATTCTAGAAATTGCATACCCTTTCTGCTCCACTTGAAATTATAATATTCTGAAATTAAATATGGTTATATTATAGATAAAAAAAAAATTAAAAAACATTGTTTTTTACACATTTTTTAAGAACAAAATGTGACAAAACTAGCAAGTTGTTAACATTTCAAGAGTAAAATGGTGACTTAAATACTTATTTGTACTTATCCTCACCTGAGGGATATATAAATACCTGTATATGAGCATTTTTCACCTAACCTTTCCATCATACATACATGTATATGTCTTATTTTTTGCTGCTGTTATGTATTCATACCTTAGATTTGCTGAAGCTGGCCAGAAGCTGGGAGTTAGAGATAAGATATCTCTTTATAGAGCTGTCTCTGAGGGCAGGGCCGTACTGGATCTCAAAATGAATCCCCTTCTGTATCCCCTGCTCAAAGAATATCACATTAAATAGATCTCCTTAATGAGATCTACATAACCTGACACACATGTAATGACAAACACTCAAAGAGTATCACAATAATGAGACCTTCATAACCTGACATACATGTAATGACAAACACTCAAAGAGTATCACAATGGTGAGACCTCCATAACCTGACATACATGTAATGAGAAACACTCAAAAAGTATCAAAAAAATAAAACCTACATAACCTGACATACATGTGATGACAAACACTCAAAGAGTAACACAATAATGATACCTACATAACCTGACATACATGTAATGACAAACACTCAAAGAGTATCACAATAATGAGACCTTCATAACCTGACATACATGTAATGTCAAGTGCTCAAAGAGTATCCAAATAATGAGACCTTCATAACCTGACATACATGTAATGTCAAGTGCTCAAAGAGTATCACAATAATGAGACCTTCATAACCTGACATACATGTAATGACAAGTGCTCAAAGAGTATCGCAATAATGAGACCTTCATAACCTGACAAATATGTAATGACCAACACTCAAAGAGTATCACAATAATGAGACCTACATAACCTGACATACATGTGATGACAAACACTCAAAGAGTATCACAATAATGAAACCTACATAACCTGACATACATGTGATGACAAACACTCAAAGAGTATCACAATAATAAGACCTTCATAACCTGACATAAATATAATGACAAGTGCTCAAAGAGTATCCAAATAATGAGACCTACATAACCTGACATAAATATAATGACAAGTCCTCAAAGAGTATCACAATAATGAGATCTCCATAACCTGACATACATGTGATGACAAACACTCAAAGAGTATCACAATAATGAGACCTTCATAACCTGACAAATATGTAATGACCAACACTCAAAGAGTATCACAATAATGAGACTTTCATAACCTAACATACATGTAATGACCAACACTCAAAGTGCATCACAATAATATGACCTACATAACCTGACATACGTGTTATGACAAACACTCAAAGATTATCACAATAATGAGACCTACATAACCTGACATACATGTAATGACATGTCCTCAAAGAGTATCACAATGGTGAGACCTACATAACCTGACATACATGTAATGACAAGTCCTCAAAGACTATCACAATAATGAGACCTTCATAACCTGACAAATATGTAATGACCAACACTCAAAGAGTATCACAAAAATGAGACTTTCATTACCTAACATACATGTAATGACCAACACTCAAAGTGTATCACAATAATAAGACCTACATAACCTGACATACATGTGATGACAAACACTCAAAGAGTATCACAATGGTGAGACCTACATAACCTGACATACATGTAATGACAAGTCCTCAAAGAGTATCACAATGGTGAGACTTTCATAATCTGACATACATGAAAGATAAGCCCTCAAAGAGTATCACAATAACGAGACTTTCATAACCTAACATACATGTAATGACCAGCGCTCAAAGAGTATCACAAAAATGAGACCACCATAACCTGACATACATATAATGACAAACACTCAAAGAGTAAAACAATAATGAGACCTTCATAACCTGACATACATGTAATAGCAAGCACTCACAGAGTATCACAATAATGAGATAATGCCAAGGTATCCATACATGTCTCAAATGCAATAACATTCCAATAATTAGGATTAATGATTAAATGCCAATCAATTAAGTGACCATTTCTTAAGATTTAAAATATTGCTTTACAGACACAATGGGACTGGAAGGAACCCATTCTTCACAGTGAAGGTATTCAAGTTAAGCAAAAGACGATGGATACTTTACACTCTTTCAAAAACATAAATGGAGGTATCTTTTATAGACCTCATTGGTACTTACCTTGATTCATATTATAAAATTGACTTTTTTTCTTTTATAGCTGCATATTTCACTCATACATGTGTGTTGTGTAAAACATTTGTGTTTACATTACAACATATTAACTAAGAGTGTTCACCTCGCTCAGTCCTCCTGGCGTTATAAGTTTGGTGCTTTTCTCCATTTCTAGTTGTATTATATCTAAATTGACATACTTCACAGCTTTCTGAAAAAAGAATTGAATCATCTTGGTTCTTTATTTCAATGTTTAAAAATCTGCAAAATCAAAGGAAATACTCAATATTGCTTTTGTTTTCATGTGGAAACTTTTTGTTTAACCCAATTAGAGGGACTTTTTAAAAAAATGTGTATAAACAAAACTGCTATAAAATGCATTTATGAAATATATAAATACTGTGATTTAAACATACAACTTACAGCAAAGATTTCAGCAGAGGTTGGTCGAACAGCAACGATATCATATTCCTGGACTTCTGGGGACATCTAAAGAACAATTGTTCCAATCAACTTACAGCATACGATGTAATTATGGTAATATTAAGTCCAATCAAGTCATGTGTATTACATGTTTTAATAAATTTGATTTTATATCTTTTTATTATGTATGTTGTATGTTATCTTATACCACATAAAATACTGAGTATTTAAAGCCAGCTGGTAATTTTTAACCTTAAATTACTATGTACTGTACTTCAAAATTTTTTTTACAGCCTATGCAACTGTACTTTTTGCAACTTATTAAGAGTGTTGCATAAAAATTAAAGTCTTGTTCCATTTCAAGACATTTCTAAACTAAAGAAATTAAAGACACTTTATATTAGTGCACCCCTTTACAAATGACTTAGTTTCTGCTCATCAAGTATTTTTGTAGTGTTCCTTCACTTTGAAAATGTTTCCCCCACCCCCAAACCCCCTCTGAAAATCTCTCCTATGAAAATGTTAGGTAGTGTAACATTATACATTTATTGACTTTTGATGAGGTCTACTCGTGACTATATGGACCTGGTCAGGTATTGCTTCAGAATAGTGAATACATCATATGGCTTACTTAAAATGAGGATTTTGTTGTAAGGATACTTCTGGGTACATTCATAATATAAAATGAACTTAAAAACCACACTACATATATATACATGTAAATAACAAGAGGCCCAGGGGCCACATCGCTCACCTGAGCAATTGGCTATGAAAAAACACAGATCAGATCAGAACTGAAAGTAAACTGGGTGGGGGGGGGGGGGGGGGGGGGGGGGTGGCTTGAATTTTACAACCCCCCCTAGGGGGTCATGATTTGAACAAACTTGAATCTACACTACCTGAGGATGATTCCCAATAAATATAACGAAGCCTGGCTTTGAAGTACGTGTACTTGAAAAGAAGATTTTAAAAGGTTTCCCTATGATCCTATGTAAAACTTTCATCGGCCGTTTTGGCCCCACCCTACCCCCGGGGGTCATGATTTGAACAAACTTGAATCCCCTTCACCCAAGGATACTTTGTACCAAGTTTGGTTGAAATTGGTCCAGTGGTTCTTGAGAAGAAGATGAAAATGTGAAAAGTTTACGACGACAACAACGACAACGACGACAGACAACGGACAAATTTTGATCAGAAAAGCTCACTTGAGCCTTCGGCTCAGGTGAGCTAATAAAAGTAAATGCTTAGAAATACAAACAAAATTAAAGACAACAAGATGTGTTTGTGAAACACTATGCGCTCGGCGGCAACAAAGTTTGAAAAACCTATTTTAGCATATAGGTCACAGTCAAGGTCAGATGGTCATTAACCTTGCTGTCATTTGAATGAATTCTATTAGTGGAGTATGCATACCAAATATAAAGTCCCTATCTCCTATGGTTCAAAAGTTATGGCAAAAAGTCGAAAAAGCTATTTTTAGCATATAGGTCACAGTAAAGGTCACAAGGTCATTGACCTTGATGTCATTTGAAAGAACCTTATTAGTGGAGTATGCATAACAAATATGAAGTCTTTATCTCTTATGGTTCAAAAGTTATGGAGAAGGTTAAAGTTGACAACCGACAGACAAACATTTAAACAGACAAACAGATAAACCGATAAGCAGACAAACAGACAGGACTAAAACAATATACGCCCTGGATCTATCGATCCGGGCGCATAAAAATACCTGAATGTCTTTTGAGTTGATAAATATGATGTTAATTAAATGTATGTAACATCTCATGATCTGAGCGTAAGTTACAATTGTTTTACCAAATACTGCAGCTGGTCACTGTCAGAGACATCCAAGGTCACTCGGCTCAGAATCTTAACACGCTTCGTATCAACCTGTAAACATAAAATAAATCTACATGTCCCTCTCCATGGCACAACAAAACTGACATTAAAATTGAAATGCACACATATGATGAAAGCGAGCGCAGCAAGAGTCGCGAAGTGACGCTCGTAACTGCGAGCTCTAACGACAATGCCTGGGCGAAGAGAAAATTCGGACTACTACACATTCATTCTTTAGAATTTTTTGCCGCAGTTATTTTGACCCACAATGCATCACTTAGTAAAGTTGCGTTCTCGCGAGAATGACAGCAAATGTTCAACAAAAAGTTTACTCGCCTTGATTAAATGGATACATATTGAAGATAAATTGTAAACGTAACTTTTATTATCAACTTTCAGCACTGTTCAGTTTTTTCTTTGTATTTGTAACTTACATACGACGTCATGTGACGTCAGAGTATAGACGCACCAAATGTCACGTAAAGTTTGAAGAGCCCGATCTAAATTAAAACAATAGAAGAGTTTGCGCTCGCTCTAACGGTCGCACCGTCAACATATTATGTATTAAACTTACTTGGAGACTTTTTAATTCTTCATCTGTAAGTTTTAATGTACAAGCTTTCATAACTCCATCACCAGCCTATAACCAGCATAAAAATTTAAAGTTAGGTTGACATGATCAAAACCCCAGTGTTTAAGG
>PRKT01000177.1:250473-303276 GCA_003671525.1 Saccostrea glomerata | reverse complement strand
AAGAGCCATGTTTATCAGTAATTAATTTTTTATTGATTACTTTAAATAGGAAAGGGAAAAACAACGTAAACTAAGAGTTCACGAGAAAACAACATACGCATCAAAAGTAAATTTTCGCACAGCATCAATGATCAAACCAGTAGATTCCGATGAAGAGAAGGAAATGGAAGATTCAGATAAAGCCATCGCAGTAAAAGATGATCCAGAACACACTATTGCAGTCACCAGAGGTGAGGCTAATACAGGGGGATGCTTGTGTTCCTCTTATCACACAAACCTAACTGAAGCTTCAATCATTATGTAATAGAAAAATATATAATAGAACTATGACATCTCAAACACGGGTATCTCAAATTCAAAGAATATGTTGAATTGAATTTGAAGTTCAAAACATTATATCTTTACCCTTGATATCTCAAGTTCACAAGTATCTCAAAATTTTTGAAAGGGGAGGGGGGGATTACATCAAGTTCAATATAATGAGGTTTTTAAATTTTAATATACACTATTTTGTGAACAAAGTAAAAGGTTCCTTTCCTGGATAATCTTTGAAATAAATGATATTTTGCTTATCTGATTTTTATTTGTTATTGTTGTAGACCGACATGTTGAAAAAGAATCTCTAGCAGAATACATAGCCAAGAAGAGGGAAATGTTTCTAGTCCAAGTATGTTACGAAAAGCTCCTTAAGCTTATTTCAATAAATTCTCTTGGTCTTCCTTTAGTTTCCCATTTACAGTTATTTTGTTTTCTTTAGTACTCTCTGGGCGTGAAGAGAAATGAGATGAGTAAGCTAGAGGAGATCTCCCAGGCCGAGGAGAAGAAGCTGGACCTGGCCGAGCTCTACTTACAGGAGGACGCTGCCATGTTTGATGAATTCCTCAAAGAAAATGACCACGGGTCAAACGAGGCTGTCCGCGAGTAAGTATAGAACTAATTCCTTTAGAGGATTCCATGTTTAGTCTCTTTTTTTTATTCAAAACTTTTTTTTTATAAAAAAGAGAACTATTTGATGTTAGCAAACTAAAATAAAACATTATCTACGGAAGAGCATCTTTCAGTGATGGAATTTGCATAGCACAACGTTTTATATGTGTAACTTTGTGGAGCACATAATTATAATTTCCTGAATCCTTTCAGTCAAGGAAAAGTATAATAAAGAGTGAAAACCTTGACATCTATTTAAATTTAGTTGTGAGAAGGAAAGCAGGGAGAAAATGGAGAAAGTTTTAGAGATAAAACAAATCTCGAGTGTTATCATGACTGTTCGCTCAGAAATCACAAAAATTGAGGATATGTTGAGGGAGTTTGAAATGTACAGAAAGTTCTTAGACAGACTTACTCCCAAGGTTTGTGTAGCGTGAAGTGAAGTGTGCTTTATAAGCATGCAGGTTAGACAATCAGGTAAAGGCATATTAAAGTCCCTGGGTGGAGGTTACACCAAAGAGTGGGTCATGTACTATATTGAATTCACCATGTTACAACCTATTTGTGGTTATATGCACATAGTAGGCAGGATGGTTTTAAAGTTAAGCTGCTTATTTTTTCCATATTTTTTTAGCAGTATTGAGAGGCATGCACTATGATTTGGGATCATTTAGATTGTTGCCAAATACATGTATTATGGAGATAATTTGAAATGGCCTAGACTTTCACTTTCTTATGAAATAATTTGAAAAAAAATATAATGTTACAACTTTTGATTCATGTTTTCAATCAACATTTTTAAAATCAACTGTTTATGGTGAGTATGGAAGATTTATTATCATATAAGTAATATTTTGGATTTATAACAACAGGGCTGAGAATGAAACAAAAGCTAAGCTTGAAAAGGTAGCAGAGATTAAGAAGGTTAATGCAGCAATGATGGCAATCAAATCGGAGATTTCAAAATACGAAGACACACTGAAAGAATATCAAATGTACAGAAAGTTTTTGGACAATCTTACACCTCAGGTTTGTGGGTTATGGTTGCACAGCTTATTATATACAAATTATGCTTACAGGAATAGAAATACCTTTACCATTATAGAGGGAATACACATGCTCCACTAAATTTTATTTTTTATTAGTTGTATCAATTATTATTTATATACATATATTTTTCTCTTGTATTCCCCCCTTTTCTCATATTCTGTAAAGCAGATACACAACTGTGATATCCTTTAGAATTTGTGATTTTTTTCCAAAACTGACTGAAAAATTTTAAATGCATGTTTTATATTTAATCTTTAAAACAAAAAACAGGATTGGCGTGACAAAAAAGAGAAACAGAAAAAGAAGAGACGAGAAGAGAGAAAGAAGGCAAAAGAACAAGAGATGATTGCTTACAAAAAGAGTATTTTAGAATCAGATCCCAAAGATTTCAAGGGCAAAAAGAAAGCGATGCCAAAACCCCCTCCCCCCCTGGTCTCAAAACCCCCAGCCAAAAAGTAAGTTCAACTTCAAAGCAAAAGTTCAATTTCAGTAAGTATCATACTGGGTAATATTACCTGAATTTCATTTTTGTTAAAACCCACAAAAAAGTATTTGATTTCAATGATATAGCATTTTTTGTTTTAAGAAATCAGATATGAATTAATCAAATGGAATATTGTCCAGCCATCAATGGAAATATCATGCAGTGAAAGATATGTAGCTGTAATAATTTTTAATATTTTCTCATTTAGACCAGAGGAAGATGAAGAAGAAGATGAAGAGAGTGATGAGGTAAATACAGACATATTTGTATAGAGGAGAAGTGTCTATAAATAGCAAGCAGACTTTTATTTTTATTCAGAGTTTTCAATGAAATGGTTTTTTCTCTTTTTATCAACAGATACAAAATATGTTATTATCTACCTAAAGCAGAACACCACACTTATAATAAAGTTCCAAGGAATTGACATTTTGCTTTGGCATAAACATAACTTATAGAACACTGTAACTTTTATAACCGCAATATATATTTTTAAGCCATTGAGAATGA
This sequence comes from Saccostrea glomerata, assembly GCA_003671525.1. NCBI lineage: Eukaryota > Metazoa > Mollusca > Bivalvia > Ostreida > Ostreidae > Saccostrea > Saccostrea glomerata. The sequence goes on along the minus strand of PRKT01000177.1, from coordinate 300,308 downwards.
AAATCATTTCACTGTAAGCATCATTTAAGTAAGCCAGTGTTATGATCATGTTTAACGTAAAGTCCTACCTTTCATCAATTATATAGGTAACAATACCTTTTTTTCAATTTCAGGATTTGGAGTTGTTCTTCTCACATCCACAGGAACTGCTGGACATTTTTGCAGATTTGGAAGAACAGAATTTATCTCTAATTCAAAACAGTCAAGAAACTGAGGAAGCATTAGAAGAAATGAAACAAACCATAAAACAGACAAAAGTTAAAATGTATATAAAATATAGCAAACAAATAGAACAGACAAAAGTTAAAATTTATGTTACATTACATACAATCCATAAAACAGACAAAAATCAAAATGCATGTTACATAACAACATACAATTCATAAAGGAAAAATAAGGTCTCGGTCAATCAAACTGTATCAGTGAAGTTTGTCTGAAAATTAAAAAGTCATCTATTTTTACAGACTAATTGATCAAAAGTTAGCACATTGGCTTATATTGCTGATTTCTATGCACAGCTGCCAAATCTGAGCAGATTTTAAATATTATGTTATGTACCATTGCTCATTAAATTCATTCTATTTCTGAATTTGTTTTTCAGGGAAAAAGAAACTTCAATATTAAAAGAACAAATAGACAAATTAAATTCGCAGATATCAAGAGAGGAGTCAAAAGCAGCAGATTTAAAGATCAAAGCTAGGTAATTAATCATTATATATAGAGGGATTTTTCTTTGAGTCGTTATTATTTGTTTTTGTGTGATATAGTGCAAAAAAGATTAGTCATCATTGTGATATATGAATATCTTTTCAAATTTTCTTAAAAACAACATTTGAAAATTATGAAACATTTTTATGTTCACTTTTAAAAAAGCCAGAACTTCCCTCAATTTTTTTTCTATCATAATTTCTGTACATGATTTGATTATATTGTTTTGTTCAGTGAAATGCTTAAGACAGTAGGAATTTTGGGGTTTGTACTTAGTCATTCCATGCAGTAATGCATGCTTTGGAAAACCTTTTATACGCACCACTATAGTAAATTTAAAGCATGATCTCTTGACGTACATGTATATTTCATTTTTAGTCACATGTATGTGTGTACAGACCAAGGATCCAAACCATAATATGCACCATAAAACATATCAGTATAAGACCATATAAATAAACATCTTTGTCCCCTTCTGTTACTCTCTCTCTCCCTCACCTTCTATCCTTATACCAATTAAGGATTTAAAGAAAAGAAAATTAAAGAAATGAGAAATGGCCACTATCCAAATAATGTGCAATGTGGTACTTTATGTATGAATCTTGTTGTGTGATTTTTGACAGAATTGTACATAAAATAGGAATGAATATTATTCTACATTTTTGCATCATGTGTTCATTTGTTAAAATTTTGTTACAGTGTAAAAGAATTACTTGTAAACTTCTTTAAATTTATTTGTTATAAGGCTATATTTTATTTTTTCCTAGGTTATTTTCCTATGGCGAATTTAAAGCAGAGGACCAACAGAAGATGTTAGACTCCCTGAACTCGCGAGTGGAGGAGGTGTATCGGTCATGTATTGGTGACAATGAGGCAAACATTAGGTTAGTGCACTGTCTGTAACCATGGCAACCTTCCATACAGGTCTCTGAGTGACAAGGTGTTGGAGCCAACATGTGCTTCTTTTGTCCAGACTTGTAAATGTATGACTAATGGCGTTTTCATTTTATGGCAGATTCATTTCTTTTTTGTTATTATTTTGCTAAATTCATTCTTTTCAACAATTTCATATGCTATCCATAATATCAATTCAATTTTAAAATATACTTTTATAGTGCTATTCATTGACTTTACTCTGAGAGAATTTCATATCATTTTTATTAAATATCTGTCGAATCATTTCTAATAGAAAAACATGTCTCAGTATTTTTTCTCTTTTACTAAAAAAATATAGACATTACAATGTTGTTAAACAATCATATCATTATTGTCATACATTTGCTTACTTTTCTATAAGCTCTGCTTCTGCTTTTGCGTAACAACGAGTTATCTCCCTCTAGATGTGTAATTTACTGCTGAAAAAATGTCGTCAGCATGTCTCGATGGTAGATGTCTTTTCATAAACTAAAACATTTTATAATACAATTACTAGATGTGTGTGCTTCAATTTACTAATAGATAAAATTAATAGTGCTAGTTTTGTTTTGAAAAAGGGAGATAACTCTTACATATCTGGACAGCATGCCTTTATATATTCTGAGATCTGGGGAAGGTTGCCTTAACAGACTGTCAGTATCCTACTGTGTTGTGCTTTCTTGACACCCATTATTTTACTCTAAATCCAAGGGAGAAGGTAACACTGTTCCTTATTTTTGAGACACGGTGCTGGTTGAAAAAAAAATCATATTAATATCGAGGTGGAAGAAACATAATGAAATTTTTTCTTTATAATACATTTTGGCTTACATGGTGCAGGTTGAACAAGGTGAATTTAACAAGAAAGTGGAAGATATGTAAGTTTTGTAGTCAAATGTATGCCATTTTTTGAACGAATCAACGTATATTGCTATCATCTGTGTGAAAAGGTCACGAAAGGGATGTTGAACAAACACAACATGGATGCAAAAAGTTTGATTTATTTCTAGTGAAGTAGACATATGTACAAAAACTATCGGGTCAAAAAAAAATAACACAATAAAAAAATCACAGTTGTTCAAGAGTTTTACAGACATGACTTACTAGTATTCTACGGATACGGAGTGTATAGTTATATAACATGATGCCTGTATAATGGTGACTGCATTTTTTCTCAATGTATATTGTAGCACATTACAGATGTTAACTAATATAGAAAACAGGTTAGAAGAATTATTTGAAATGATAGAAACAATGCCACAAGATAAAGTGGAAGCAGCTGAAAAGGTATGTCAAATCACGCGGAAAATAATGTACGGCATTTCTAATGTCATCGTTTGTCATAAGGAGGATTTTTTTCTGTGATGTTAAAAATATAAATTTTCTCTAAAACTTATAGTTATTTAAAATCCAAAAAATGTGTTTGTGGGCAGATATGCAGAGGATGATTACCATTGTTTGAGATAGTTTTAAAGCTGAAGTTGTCTTTCTTTTTTAACTTTGAAATTCTAACTGTAACTTTGAAATTGGAAATTATAAAATAAGCATGCAGTTTAAGTTGATTGTATATGAATCTTTGACATAAAGGCCAAGGATAAGGAAAGGCGGTTAAAACTACGAGAGGAAAAGATAGAACAGCAGAGACTACACCAAGAGGAGAGAGTACGCAAGGCATTAGAAAGGGCGAAGGCCGAGCCAAAGAAACAGGTCTGTATATTTTAAAAAGACTAATGTCATCAAGCTGACTTGAATAAATATATACTAGTATTGCATAAACTCGTGAAAGACTTTATACACCGGTTCTCATCTGACCAAGATGTTGGACAATGTAGTTGATGGACATGCCTGAATAGGGAAAATATATAATTTTAGGCGGCATTATTTTTTTATTACATCCTATTAAAGAAATAAATATTAACTGATTTCATGTTTTGGAATTATATGGTCTATGAAAATACTTTGAATACAGTTTCATATATATACTTTTTAAAATTTACATTGATCATTACTTACAGACGGGCCGAAAACTCGTGTTCCGATCAGAGCCCCCACGACACAAGAAGCGGGAGGATGACGGAGCAGATCAAGCTTCCAGAGAGGAGGAGGAGCTGGCCTATTTCTTCCAATACTAAAAATAACTTATCTAGGTCAAGCAGATTTGATGGAATTTTCTTCATACTGTCTTGGCGAGAAGCATTTCATGAGATCGTGAACAAATGTCAGGCAATTAAATCACTGAACATGCTTTGGGAATCAACAGAAACATTGACTATCTTTACAATGTAACAATAAAATGATATTAACAAAGGAAATGGAGTTTTATTTATGGAATTTTTTGAGATTGGGCTGCTTCTTTCAGTTGCTATGCCCCTATATTTATTTAGATTTTACAGGTCATGGACAATAAAATAAGCACTAAACTGGATTATTTTATAATTATACCAATGATCAGTAGCAGGCTAAGGTACAAAGGACAAGATAGGGTAATGGCCGAATTTGGCCCCGTATTTGATGTTAAAATCAGAACACTGGTTAAATTGTGATAGTTTGTAGTTAAGAAGTTAAAATGACGCTTACTTTAAAAGCAGCACTAATTTACATTCAAAGCTGACATGGAAGCCACGAGAGGATGCAGAAGAAGGACATTTTCCAGAATTTTCTCAATTTTGGTGGAATTTCATCATATTTGAGATACTTTTCTCTTCGAAAAACATAGAGCACAAGCTTGCCTATCTGAGATTTTTACACATAAACTGTAAGAAATTGAGTGGATTAGGCAAAATTTTATAATGTAAAGCAACACGGTGAAATTTGACCGCAGGTTCTTAGGAATAGGTAGGGATATTGAAATTCAAATATTATAAACCTGCAAGATGATGCAATTTTATTGATAAAAAAGGAGAGAGAGAAAAAAATAAAAACATCGATTTTACTATGGTTTTTATTACCTGCAAGGAAAACATGATTGTTATTATATACATTCCAAAACTTAATTATAAACTTGTCAGTAAACAGAGATGGTGGATATTGTTCATGAATCGTGCACGTCTCTATCCACAACATTCGTATTTTGTGTGAAGGATGTCCCCCTCCTTGATGACGTATTCTATGATTTTATCGTGGTTTCCAAACTGGTAGATCAAATGCTCCCACCTGAAAAAAAAAAACTCGTCCAAATTGATAAGGATTAAGATAGAGTAAAGTGATGGATAAAAATAATTAAGATTAACAATAGAAAATGGTGAAGAGGACATTAACGGGACCCCTGGAAATTCAGAGATGGAATCGGGAGGAGTACACGTGCATCCACTGTCGACTGACCACATCTGTCATCAGCCATAATTATATATGACAATATATACACATTGATCAGGTAGACGGAAAACTCAATAAATCAATCCAATATAAAAACTAAGGTCATATAGTTTGTATGAATCATGTCAGTAAAATACGTCCCAATGATAAATGGTGCTTCCTAACAAGTTCATTATGTCGATCATAGAATTTCAGAAATGCTGACTTATTAAAGTTTTTGAAATCCCTGTGATATCAATTATCTGTCCGTAGCCTGCATCTGTATAAAATTGCATGCTTGTCAGCAAAAAAGATTTATCATTGAGTCAAAGTCTGACTGGCTTTTTTCGTACCAATTGTTAGTCCATTATTTATGCACTGAATTTACGACGGATTTTTTCCTTATTCCCTGATCATGACACGGAAGATGTGACCGGTCGGCAGGGGATGCTTACTCCTCCATGGCACCTGATCCCACATCTGATGTTTTGGAGGTCCGTGTTTGCTCCCCTCCTATTTTGTATTGTTTTTTGGACTTTTGATCTTGAATTATTTTCGTTATCTCCATATGTTTCACGCTCCTGAGTACAGGATCAGTTGAGTTGAAAACATCATAATATTTGTACACTTGTGGTATTGTTGGAATATCACTGAATAAAACGGAAAATTTTACGATGGGTCGTCTAATCTTTTATTGTTTGTCATACAATTTATTTTTATTGACCTTTCTTGTCCTCAGTGGGTAAAACATCAAATATGAAACATCTTATATAAAATATCTCTTTTTAAAAGTTCATTTGGATACATGGAGTCAACATATGAATGTTAGTATTTAACATTAATCGATTAATGTCATCAACATACTAGTATCTGAATGTCGAGTTTTAGGCTATAGATAGTATTTTTTTCATTAAACTCAAACCTTCACAATTCCCTGTCTATTTTGATAATATTGTATTATTGTAATAAAAAACAGTGAGGGTTTGATTTTAATCCGAGTGGGTCGATACAGTATTGCCTTTGTCTTGCAAATACAATTTATCGTTACGTTTAGTTTTTATACAGACTGACGTCTTTTAAACTTTCTTGGTCACTATTTTCATGTTTCTTTTTCCCGCTTGCCTCACCATGACAATGTGCACCAGGCATGGGATGCTCAGACCTCTACAGCACGTGATCCTATGTTATCAGATGTCCGTGTTTGCTTTGCTTACACTTTGCATTTTTTCACTGTATTCTTGATCTTAACAATTGTTTTTATCTTCACATTTCGTCTAAGTATACTAATGTTTACTTTTTGAGGTATTTATATGCTGCTTGTGACAAGCATTTTAAATACAAAAATATATTAACCCAGATTCTGACTATAGTTAGGTTGCTTAATCTGTAATTTTTGTTTCAATTCTCATTGATTACTGAATATAAAATCCTTACCTTCGTGCGTCAATAATGAGCATATCAGCGTATTTGCCGGGTGACAGTGATCCATAATCTTTAGATAAACCAAGGGCGGATGCTGAATTAAGGGTGGCGGCAATTAGAGCTTCTGACATCGTCATCCTCAGTAGCACGCAAGCAAGATGCATTACTGTCGGCTGAAGAAAATAATGAACGCAAAAGACTTATTAATCCACCCAGTTCTAAAGGAAAGCTATTTAATTTCCATTCTGTAGTTATAGGAATTGTCACGTTTTCCGCAATGTATGACTTGGAAGTGTCTGCATTTAGTAGAAGTTATCAAAATATTGATTGCTCAAAAGATGTTAATGTAAGATGCATGCAATTTAAGACATCATACTTATGAAGTTTTTAATCTTGATGTAAATTATTTGGTCAAATTACCGGTAACATGTGCACCTTTTAGATACTAGAATTTAACATTCCAATATAATTCTGCCAACTAACCCCTCCACCATAATGGTAAAGTTTTAATTCAAGCATTTGTAAAGTTAGAAAGAAGTTTACCATTGCCATACAGAAAGCATTTGGATTGAAATCTGATCCTAGCGCTACCGCCATTCCAGCCTGGATCATTTTCCTGACCGGTGGAGGTTTCAGTCTTAGGATGTAGGCTGTCGTGGGTAGCACCACGCCCACTGACCCAGAACTGGTCATGGCAGCGATCCCCTTGTCCGATATCTCCTCCAAATGACTGATTGCAAGGGCACCTAGTTCTGATCCCATCTAAAAGTTCATGCATTCTTCAAACATATGATCTCAGTTAAATCCTGGTGAAGTATTGCATACTTATAAACAAGAATAGTTTTTCTATATATTGATCATGATCCATTCTACAACGTGATTTTAGTAATAAGACTAAATAATGCGATGGTCACGTAATGACAAAGGCATATACAAAGTAACAAATTAATACGGACTTAAGAAGATTACTGTAGTATTCTGATCTCAAGTTATGCTATTTATAGCCGATTCATTACCTCTGCACCACCGAGTGGATGTAACTCATCACCATGAAAATTTATGTTCAAACCCGCCTCTTTTCCAGCCTTCAATATAGCCTGCGATTGTTCTAAATCGAACACTCCCTTCTCACAAAAGACGTCTATATTATCTACATGAATTTTTCCATCCTTCATGAGATTGATAATGGCAGGAAGTTGTTTATTTATGACGTCATCTGTTGCTTTTTCTGCTGTTGATCCTCTAAAATAAAGAACTCTTTTAAGTGAAAAGATTTAAATTATGAGAGAAAATTTTCAAAAAATCTTTTCAGAAATGTTTTAACAGTTTCCCTTATAAATATAAGAGAGACAACCATACTTTGGAATAGCATGAGCGCCGCAGAAGGTAGATGATATTGTCAATGGATGTTCGCGTTTGGCAGTTTCAATCACTTTCAGCATTTTTATCTCATTTTCTGTGTCTAGTCCGTATCCACTTTTACATTCAACGCACGTGGTTCCGGTAGATAACATATCATAGAGGCGTTTGCTAAAGCTAACATATAACTCGTCTTGGGACGCTTTTCTTGTCTTTTCCACGGTAAAATGAATGCCTCCACCGGCTTCATGGACCTCCATGTAAGAAGCACCAGCTAGCTACAAAAGGACAGATGTTCAGTAAAATAAACTTTATCTGAAATATCAAAGAAAGGTGTTTGCAATGGTTGCAAAAGTAACTTACTTTGATAAGGTATATCAATTTAGTGTGTATTTGTGTCTGTGTTGTTTATTCTACATTCATTTTGAATTTATGTTTTATATCTACATAAAGTGCTGTACGGGTATGATTTTTAGCATGCAGCATATTTTCCCTTTTTTTACTGATTTATTCATGTATTGCAATAGAGGATATTAAAAAAAGAACCTTCATAGCAAACTCATGGACTCGATCTCCAACCCACACCGGATGTGTATGGGCGTCTACAAGACCAGGAAGGATGCATTTCCCGTCGGCTTCAATCACGTGATCTACTTCTTCATCACTGGTTGGATATCTTGATATACGTTCCGAGTCCAAACCAATAAACTCTATTCTACCGTCACTAAAGGAAAATAAAAGTCAGCGATTCATAAATATATTTGAATTATGTATCTTTTCAATACATATATAAATGTTGATACAATGTATATGATTTATGCATTATGATTGCTACTTTATTGAAAGTAAAAGCATGTTTTTACGACGGGTTCTGCCACCCTGTGCCATAATTTTCCATTATTGTATAAGTAAATCATTATCAATCGACCTATATATAGCTGCATTGATAAGCTTGTGTATTTACGTTACGTGGTGATAGCTCTGTGGACAATGTCTTACCTGTATAAATAATCATACAACTCTCACCTATTTACAAGAATACAAGCTCCGTCTCCATCTTTTGCCTCTATGACGTCAACATGACCCATCTCCTTTCCTCGAAGCACCCGAGCACCACTGTCATTTCGTATGGTCACGATCTGCTTGGCGCCTTTCACAAGCAGTTTATAAACCCCCATATTTCCTGATTGTTATCTCATAGGGTCTCTACATATTATTCGATTATCCCTTCGCGCCAAATTTTAATTTATACGCTGCGCGCTCTGATTTGAGCTGTAGAGAAAAGTCAGCGTTGTTGCCATTTTTTTTTTGGGGGGGGGGTTACCGTCTTCTATACGTAGATAGTTGTATGATAAGACAAAATGAAGTTTAAAATTCAAATTTTATCAATGACAATCTGCCTTGTGTTTGGCCGCAGAAGTCTTTGAGAATTTTTGTGTATCGAAAAAAAACTCTTGGTATTTCATCAATGTTGAACTTCAACATTGATGAAATACCAAGAGTTTTTGTTTTCTTTTCATAGTGATTTTTAGAATCACTCCCGAAACTGTTCTGCGGCCTCGATATGTAGTGAAAAGCATTGAATCCGTATATCATAGCGAATATAAATCAATTGCTTAAGGACAGACGAGATGTCCCTTAATAATAGATAAATTTTTCAAAGATTTTGTCATTAAAGTATAGCTACTTAAACATGTTTACTCACAAAAGATTGAGGTACCTATTTCTGCAAGATACCAGATGAAGTTTTCCTTATATAATCCTTTTCCAATTTCAAATGTTTAAGTGTTTGGATTTTCTAAAAACGTTTAGAAACTGGTTTAGAAATCAGAATGTTATTCAGATTTTGAATATTTTTCATACATTACGAAGATATACAAAACAGATATTGAGGAGTTTTCCTTATTTCCTGATCATGACACGGAAGATGTGACCGGTCGGCAGGGGATGCTTACTCCTCCATGGCACCTGATCCCACATCTGATGTTTTGGAGGTCCGTGTTTGCTCCCCTCCTATTTTGTATTGTTTTTTGGACTTTTGATCTTGAATTTTTTTCGTTATCTCCATATGTTTCAAGCTCCTGAGTACAGGATCAGTTGAGTTGAAAAACATCATAATATTTGTACACATGTTGGTATTGTTGGAATATCACTGAATAAAAAGGGAAATTTTACCATGGGTCGTCTAATCTTTTATTGTTTGTCATACAATTTATTTTTATTGACCTTTCTTGTCCTCAGTGGGTAAAACATCAAATATGAAACATCTTATATAAAATATCTCTTTTTAAAAGTTCATTTGGATACATGGAGTCAACATATGAATGTTAGTATTTAACATTAATCGATTAATGTCATCAACATACTACATTATGTAGTATCTGAATGTCGAGTTTTAGGCTATAGATAGTATTTTTTTCATTAAACTCAAACCTTCACAATTCCCTGTCTATTTTGATAATATACTATTGAAATAAAAAACAGTGAGGGTTTGATTTTAATCCTAGTGGGTCGATACAGTATTGCCTTTGTCTTGCAAATACAATCTGTCGCTACGTTTAGTTTTTATACAGACTGACGTCTTTTAAACTTTCTTGGTCACAATTTTCATGTTCCTTTTTCCGCTTGCCTTACCATGACAATGTGCACCAGGCATGGGATGCTCAGACCTCTACAGCACATGATCCTATGTTATCAGATGTCCGTGTTTGCTTTGCTTACACTTTGCATTTTTTCACTGTATTCTTGATCTTAACAATTGTTTTTATCTTCACATTTCGTCTAAGTATACTAATGTTTACTTTTTGAGGTATTTATATGCTGCTTGTGACAAGCATTTTAAATACAAAAATATATTAACCCAGATTCTGACTGTAGTTAGGTTGCTTAATCTGTAATTTTTGTTTCAATTCTCATTGATTACTGAATATAAAATCCTTACCTTCGTGCGTCAATAATGAGCATATCAGCGTATTTGCCGGGTGACAGTGATCCATAATCTTTAGATAAACCAAGGGCGGATGCTGAATTAAGGGTGGCGGCAATTAGAGCTTCTGACATCGTCATCCTCAGTAGCACGCAAGCAAGATGCATTACTGTCGGCTGAAGAAAATAATGAACGCAAAAGACTTATTAATCCACCCAGTTCTAAAGGAAAGCTAGTTAATTTCCATTCTGTATAGTTATAGGAATTGTCACGTTTTCCGCAATGTATGACTTGGAAGTGTCTGCATTTAGTAGAAGTTATCAAAATATTGATTGCTCAAAAGATGTTAATGTAAGATGCATGCAATTTAAGACATCATACTTATGAAGTTTTTAATCTTGATGTAAATTTTTTGGTCAAATTACCGGTAACATGTGCACCTTTTAGATACTAGAATTTAACATTCCAATATAATTCTGCCAACTAACCCCTCCACCATAATGGTAAAGTTTTATTTCAAGCATTTGTAAAGTTAGAAAGAAGTTTACCATTGCCATACAGAAAGCATTCGGATTGAAATCTGATCCTAGCGCTACCGCCATTCCAGCCTGGATCATTTTCCTGACCGGTGGAGGTTTCAGTCTTAGGATGTAGGCTGTCGTGGGTAGCACCACGCCCACTGACCCAGATCTGGCCATGGCAGCGATCCCCTTGTCCGATATCTCCTCCAAATGACTGATTGCAAGGGCACCTAGTTCTGATCCCATCTAAAAGTTCATGCATTCTTCAAACATATGATCTCAGTTAAATCCTGGTGAAGTATTGCATACTTATAAACAAGAATAGTTTTTCTATATATTGATCATGATCCATTCTACAACGTGATTTTAGTAATAAGACTAAATAATGCGATGGTCACGTAATGACCAAAGGCAGATACAAAGTAACAAATTAATACGGACTTAAGAAGATTACTGTAGTATTCTGATCTCAAGTTATGCTATTTATAGCCGATTCATTACCTCTGCACCACCGAGTGGATGTAACTCATCACCATGAAAATTTATGTTCAAACCCGCCTCTTTTCCAGCCTTCAATATAGCCTGCGATTGTTCTAAATCGAACACTCCCTTCTCACAAAAGACGTCTATATTATCTACATGAATTTTTCCATCCTTCATGAGATTGATAATGGCAGGAAGTTGTTTATTTATGACGTCATCTGTTGCTTTTTCTGCTGTTGATCCTCTAAAATAAAGAACTCTTTTTAAGTGAAAAGATTTAAATTATGAGAGAAAATTTTCAAAAAATCATTTCAGAAATGTTTTAACAGTTTCCCTTATAAATATAAGAGAGACAACCATACTTTGGAATAGCATGAGCGCCGCAGAAGGTAGATGATATTGTCAATGGATGTTCGCGTTTGGCAGTTTCAATCACTTTCAGCATTTTTATCTCATTTTCTGTGTCTAGTCCGTATCCACTTTTACACTCAACGCACGTGGTTCCGGTAGATAACATATCATAAAGGCGTTTGCTAAAGCTAACATATAACTCGTCTTGGGACGCTTTTCTTGTCTTTTCCACGGTAAAATGAATGCCTCCACCGGCTTCATGGACCTCCATGTAAGAAGCACCAGCTAGCTACAAAAGGACAGATGTTCACACTGGCGGATTTAAGGGGGGGCGTGGGGGGCGCACGCCCCCCCCCCCTAAAATTTTCAAAGTATGATGTGACTAATATTTAGTATGTCATATTTTGGTACAAAACTAACCAAACCACTGTTATTCTGCCTGGTTTTACTCTTAAAATACACAAAAATCCAGGAGCTTCCGGGGGCTGCGCCCCCTGGGCCCCCACCATTCAAAGTATGATATGACTAGTATTAAACACGTCGTACTTTGGTACATCATGAACCAATACCACTATTAGTAAGTAATAAGTTAGTGAATCGTTTTTTATAGTGGTATGTGTTACATTACAATGAGAACTGAAAAACATTCACTACAATTATTATTCAAACATCCGGACCTATATGCCAATTTTAACAAAAATAATTGAAAAATATGCACTATTATTGTGCCTGGTTTTACTCTAAAATACACGAAAACCCAAGAGCTTCCGGGGGCTTTGCCTCCCACCAGGGCTTCCCCTGGACCCACTGGGGGGCCTTAAGGCGGCCCCCAGACCCCTTGCCTCAACAAAATTATCCACGCCCCCCCCCCTAACCACAAATCCTGTATCCGCCCCTGGTTCAGTAAAATAAACTTTATCTGAAATATCAAAGAAAGGTGTTTGCAATGGTTGCAAAAGTAACTTACTTTGATAAGGTATATCAATTTAGTGTGTATTTGTGTCTGTGTTGTTTATTCTACATTCATTTTGAATTTATGTTTTATATCTACATAAAGTGCTGTACGGGTATGATTTTTAGCATGCAGCATATTTTCCCTTTTTTTTACTGATTTATCCATGTATTGCAATAGAGGATATTAAAAAAGAACCTTCATAGCAAACTCATGGACTCGATCTCCAACCCACACCGGATGTGTATGGGCGTCTACAAGACCAGGAAGGATGCATTTCCCGTCGGCTTCAATCACGTGATCTACTTCTTCATCACTGGTTGGATATCTTGATATACGTTCCGAGTCCAAACCAATAAACTCTATTCTACCGTCACTAAAAGAAAATAAAAGTCAGCGATTCATAAATATATTTGAATTATGTATCTTTTCAATACATATATAAATGTTGATACAATGTATATGATTTAAGCATTATGATTGCTACTTTATTGAAAGTAAAAGCATGTTTTTACGACGGGTTCTGCCACCCTGTGCCATAATTTTCCATTATTGTATAAGTAAATCATTATCAATCGACCTATATATAGCTGCATTGATAAGCTTGTGTATTTACGTTACGTGGTGATAGCTCTGTGGACAATGTCTTACCTGTATAAATAATCGTACAACTCTCACCTATTTACAAGAATACAAGCTCCGTCTCCATCTTTTGCCTCTATGACGTCAACATGACCCATCTCCTTTCCTCGAAGCACCCGAGCACCACTGTCATTTCGTATGGTCACGATCTGCTTGGCGCCTTTCACAAGCAGTTTATAAACCCCCATATGTCCTGATTGTTATCTCATAGGGTCTCTACATATTATTCGATTATCTCTTCGCGCCAAATTTTAATTTATACGCTGCGGGCTCTGATTTGAGCTGTAGAGAAAAGTTAATTAGCGTTGTTGCCATTTTTTTTTTGGTTTATCCTTTTATATACGTCGATAGTTGTATGATACGACAATATGGAGTTTAAAATTCAAATTTTATCAATGACAATCTGCCTTGTGTTTGGCCGCAGAAGTCTTTGAGAATTTTTGTGTATCGAAAAAAAAAACTCTTGGTATTTCATCAATGTTGAACTTCAACATTGATGAAATACCAAGAGTTTTTGTTTTCTTTTCATAGTGATTTTTAGAATCACTCCCGAAACTGTTCTGCGGCCTCGATATGTAGTGAAAAGCATTGAATCCGTATATCATAGCGAATATAAATCAATTGCTTAAGGACAGACGAGATGTCCCTTAATAATAGATAAATTTTTCAAAGATTTTGTCATTAAAGTATAGCTACTTAAACATGTTTACTCACAAAAAATTGAGGTACCTATTTCTGCAAGATACCAGATGAAGTTTTCCTTATATAATCCTTTTCCAATTTCAAATGTTTAAGTGTTTGGATTTTCTAAAAACGTTTAGAAACTGGTTTAGAAATCAGAATGTTATTCAGATTTTGAATATTTTTCATACATTACGAAGATATACAAAACAGATATTGAGGAGTTCTATACAATCGAATATACAGTATTAGATAACAAAGCATTGATGTACAGGACGACAATAATGTAATTTTGATTCAATCAAAGCTTATAAATAGTTCTTACATCGCGAATATGAACAACGGAAGTTAATAATTCAATAAAACATTCTTTTTTTCTATCATTGAAATAGTTATTTACAATTTTGCAACAAAAAATTCCTACATTAATGTTGCAGCTCATATTGCTTTAAATGGCGAAAATAACCAAAAAATAACATTGTATACAGTAACCTCTCGATCATATGGAAAAGGATAAAAATCAGTAGATTGAAGGGATCTGATTCTTAAGAATTATCCGTAAAATTTGATATTTTAATTACAATTTCGTTGCAGAATAACACATTTGTTGAATTCCTAATCTTTGATGGAGGCAACAAAAATCATACTATGATACGGGACTTCTTCAAGATAGCACACACCAATGTTTTGAACCAGAATGTCACAATACTCTACAATTATTTGACAAGGTATAAGCTACAAAAAAGATGTATCTTCCATCGTTTCACAATACAGTAAAACTAATTTATAGCAAAGTTTTTGGGCGGATAATCAGAGAATAAGCTATCGTCACCCTATATGCCTATACATTAACATGTATATAGGTTACAATATGTTTATGAAGAACCCATTTGCTATATTACGATAACATAAGATCATGGTTGCAATTTTTTCACGATCGGAATAGCTGGGGGTTTTGTTTGCCTATGTTATGATGCAATATGTTGTGATGTGAAAATTACGTTTAAAAATGTATTGTGTTTATCGTAGAAAAAATATAACACGATTGTAAAAAAAAAATCAACAATCAAGATAAGAAAAAATGTTCTATGATCTGAAAATATTTTACAGGAAAATATATATGATTGCTCTATTAAGGCTTTTTATTATTTCAGTAGTTCAATCATGATATAGTGGGAACGTACACTTGCCTTACAGAAAACATTCTTTATGAGTAATGTTATGATTATTTTTTTCATTCCTGTCGCTACACGTGCCGATCCAACCTTCTAAAATATGGTATTAAAAATAAGAGGTCGAATACATGGTTTTTGACGTAAGTAGAGATAGGAATGTTGATTAATTTTTTCTTCCAAAATCAGGGTGAGTATGATTATTTCTGTCCAGTGTGACGTGGAATTCTATGGAGTCGACTGTTCCGGCAGGTGTTCCTCTCACGTCTCTACCAGCCACGGCCGATGTAATATGACTGGCACAATGATCTGTGATGACAACTATTTCGGACTAAAGTGTAATATATACTGCGTTGATACGAACAATGGAACTTGTAATGGTTATGGAGAATTAATCTGTAACATCCATTTCTTTGGCAATGATTGTTCCAGGTATTGTGTTGACACTAACCATGGAAACTGTTCCAATAAAGGATATTTAGAATGCCAGGATGGTAAGCAAAATTGGCGAATTTTATTTAAATATTGAAAATCATGGAAAACTAGATATTGTCAAATATAGGCAGCATATTTTATATGAACAGATCAAATTAAATAATTGAGAGTGTGTGTGATCATTATCTATATCAAATTTTGTTCCTTTCAAATATTGGCTGTAATACATAAAATACTTTACAGGATATACTGGACAAAATTGTGAAAGCAGGATTCCTGAATGCACGAAAGTACCATGCGAACACGGAGGCACGTGCACGGACTTGACAGACAATTCATATAACTGTAGTTGTTCCCTAGGTTGGCAGGGGAAACGATGCCAAGAAGACGTTAACGAATGCCTTTTAAACGTTTGCCAAAACAATGGAACGTGCACTAATCTTAATGGAACATATCTGTGCAGTTGTACAAACGGATGGTTCGGTAAAAATTGTGATGCAGATATAGATGAATGCTCAAACTATCAGCCTTGTAAAAATCAGGGTATATGTAATAATGTCAAAGGTGGTTATGAATGCACCTGTCCCAAAAATTGGAAAGGTAAAAACTGCACAGATGATGTGAATGAATGTCTCCTGAAAGCATGCAATGGTCATGGAAACTGTTCAAATATCGCAGGAGCTTTTACATGCTCCTGTAATTCTGGATGGAACGGGACTACTTGCAATGAAGATATAGACGAATGTACGACATACAGTCCTTGTCGCAATGGAGGATCTTGTCAGAATAATGTAGGGTCTTATACCTGTCTGTGTTCCTCGAACTGGACTGGTCAAAACTGTCAAGAAGATGTCAATGAATGTTTGAAGCCAAACATCTGCAATGATCATGGTAACTGTTCAAATTCGGCAGGAAGCTTTCAGTGCGCATGTGATTTAGGATATCAAGGAGAGAATTGTCAGACGGATATTAATGAATGCCTTCTCAGTGAAGCCTGCCTGCATGGTGGTACTTGTCAAAATACGTATGGTTCTTTTTCTTGTATATGTCCCCCAAATTGGACGGGTCCTAAGTGTGCTGATGATGTAAATGAATGTGATCAAAACATATGCGACAGTAAAGGAAACTGTACAAATAGTGTTGGGGGATTTGATTGTGATTGTTTTCCTGGGTGGACTGGTGGGGAATGCGAAAGAAATGTTGATGAGTGTAAAAATAACAATATCTGTGGTAATGGAGGAACATGCGTAGACAATATTGGTAGCTATAATTGCATCTGTCCTCCATATTGGACAGGTCATTTGTGTGAGAAAGACGTAAATGAATGTTCAACAGGAGACTGTAAACATGCCTCTCAGTGCGTTAACTCTCCAGGATCTTTCAGTTGCACTTGTCAGAAAGGTTGGGTCGGAGAAGCATGCGATAGAGACCTTAACGAGTGTACGTTTGATAGTTTTTGTTCGAAGATAAATAGTTATAACTGCACTAATACTGATGGCAGTTATTCCTGCCACTGCAGACAAGGTTGGGGTGGTATAGCTTGTACAGAAGATATTAAAGAATGCGAAAATAATATTCTTTCTTGTGAGCATGGTGGAACTTGTGTAGATACGCGTGGCAGTGCTCACTGTAACTGTCCGTCTTCTTGGATGGGTACACGTTGTGAGAATGACGTAAATGAATGCAATAATGATGTTTGTTTTCACGGATCAACATGTCGTAATTTCGAGGGTGGATATAACTGTACGTGTCTACGTGGATGGAAGGGAAAGCAATGTAATGATGACGTGAACGAATGCGAAGAGAATCGGTGTAAACATATGAAGTCGTGTCGGAATCTGCCGGGATCATTCCAGTGTGTATGTTTAGATGGATGGAAAGGAGAAGAATGCGATGAAGATATAGATGAATGCGAAGAACAAATATGCTCCGGATTCGGAATATGTGTTAACACTATGGGGTCATTTAGGTGCAACTGCCAAGAAGGACATTCGGGAAGAACTTGTGAAATATTGAATGGAAAACCTACAGTAGGCATGCATCCTATTTTTTTCTTGACGCAGTTAATAATATTTAACTATTGAACTTTTAGAATAATACGTATATTTTAAAGGTAATAAAACTGTCTTATGGTAGTGCCATTATAAGGTAACATAAGCAGACTCAGATGTAAAAAGAATATGCATTCATATTTCTAACCAATATAAGCCACATTCAAAAGTAACACATCCAAAAGCTCTATAGCAATTGTGCAAACCTTCTTTGAAAGAACTGTAAAAAAAAAAAGAAAAAAATCTTTTGAGTGGCAAAGCCATAGTTTGACCTTTCCGTTTGCAAATATTTTAAAGATAAGTCTGATTTCTCCACCCAGGTCCTCCTGTAACGAAATTGGGACCAAAATTATTCACCAAAAGTCGGCAGGAAATGCATATAAAAACCTGTTTAAACCTCTCAAATACCATAAACTCCAAATTATACATATGCACATCCAGTCTCATGTTTTGCAGTTATCAGGTTAATTGTGATCCCAAGAACAGAAACGGGGTCACGAGAAATGGTTCAAAGTTTTAAACTGAACTATATGGTTTT
The DNA here is from genome assembly GCA_003671525.1 of Saccostrea glomerata. Classification (NCBI taxonomy): domain Eukaryota; kingdom Metazoa; phylum Mollusca; class Bivalvia; order Ostreida; family Ostreidae; genus Saccostrea; species Saccostrea glomerata. The sequence continues at coordinate 281,858 of PRKT01000177.1, read as the reverse complement.
TTTTTAAACTATTGTTTTCTTCATAGTAAAAATTGGGTTTACTTAGGCTTACTTATGCAGCAATATACCTTCATCACCTGCATACGGAGTATATATATCTCAGTTGATACGATACGCAAGAGCATGCTCTACGTATGAACAATTTCTAAAACGAGGTAAATTATTGACAAGCAAGTTGAAGAAATAAGAATATCAGCATTCTCGTTTAAAGTCATCATTTCGTAAGTTCTATGGTCGATACAATGATCTTGTCAGCAAATACAATTTATCATTGAGTCAAATGCTGACTGACGTTTTTCATACCAATTGTTAGTCCATTATTTATACACTGAATTGACGACGGATTTTTTCCGTTTTTTCCTGATCATGACAAGGAGCACACGGCGGGTGTGACCGGTCGGCAGGGGATGCTCACTCTTCCATGGCACCTGATCCCACCTCTGATGTTTCGGGGGTCCGTGTTTGCTCTGCTCTTATTTTGTATTGTTTTATGGACTTTGAGATTGAATACTGTTCGTTATCTCCATATCCTTCTTAGGACAGAAAGGAGATCAATTACTCCCAAAGAAATGTTTCAGACCTTCTTGGAAACAGTCCCATACAGAAAGAAAAATTATTTTAAACAGACAGATTTTTTTGTTCTGCTATTCCAGTTTTACGATGTTTTCATCGCAAAAAATATAAATGCTGTTTTATTATAATGAAAAATATAATAAAATATAAATATAGTGCTATTCTTATAGGGTTATTCGGCGTGGAGAAGATAAGGCTAGAGTTTACAGGACATATCAAAGACCAAGATGTTAATAAAATAGAAAGCTCCTTACAGGTGTTATGTTCCTCTTTATGTCATGACGTCAGCGTTTTGTCAAAGGATCATACCTTGTTATACAGGTGAAAGAAAGTATAATATTAGTCAGTATTCTCCATGTTTATAATTATGATATCCAACAAATATAGTAAAGTGTAAATGCATTTACATTCAATTTAGATTTAGAATAGTTATTTTAAACATTATATCTATAACACATATAAAACTTTATCGTAATTTAACAGATTCCTATTCTTTTACCGTATATTGTTTCTTTCCAATACATGTAAGCAACGGAAATACTGACTTCCAAGTTCCAGTCATTTGTGATGGAAAAACCCTCACACGGGACCGACTAGAAACAAAATTTAAGAAGATGTCAAACGCGCAACTGAAAGCTGCTTTTCCTTTTGAGCTATCTAGATTGAAAGCCAAAGATGATGCAAATAATAAGGTTTTATTATAAAAAAAAATTCACTTAATATTTTCCCACTTAAACTGCACAAGGTCAGATTTAATGATTTCACTTACATAAGATGTGAGCAGTTAAAAAGCACCATGACATTGAACAGTTTTAATCAGTTATTTCAACAATATCTGTTGAACTAAAATTGACATTTAACTTTTATTTTTAAACAAATCAAAGCATACTCAAAACCTTAATTCAAGAAGTCTGTAAAGACTGTAATGAATGACCTTCTTTAGATATGAAAGTGTTTTGAAAAGAACATTTCATTGGGGCCACATTCCATTTGAAAAGAAGCGCAATGTATCCCAAAAATAATCTGAGAAATTAAAGAAAATGTATTGAAAATAATAACAAAGGCAATTATAAAGATGCTTTGTCTTTAAACTTTTTTTAATATCTCTTTTATATTAACTTTGAAACAAAAAAAAAGAAAATAAAAAGTCTTATGTATCCCGATACATTATTTAAAATGAAATTAAGAAATCAGGCTGAAAAGATAAATGAAATAAAACATCTTACACACCTTTCATTATTTTCTTTAATCTTTTAGAGTTGGATAAAACAAAATATTCCTCTACTTGCCGGAGCAGGAGGTGGCTTTCTCTTACTGGTAATCATCATAATTATCGTGGTGAAATTAAAGTAAGTATGAATGAAGGATATGGAGATAACGAACAGTTTTCAATATCAAAGTCCATAAAACAATACAAAACAGGAGCAAAGCAAATACGGACCTCTAAATCATCAGAGATGGGATCAGTTGCCATGGAGGAGTGAGCATCCCCTGCTGACCGGTCACACCCTACATGTGCTCCTTGTCATGATCGGGAAATAATGGAAAAATCCGTCGTCAATTCAGTGTATTAATAATGGACTAACAATTAGTATGAAAAACGTTAGCATTTGACTCAATGATAAATTGTATTTGCTGACAAGGTTATTGTATCGACCAAAGAACTTACGAAATGATGACTTTAAACAAGATAAATGACAAACTTTTTAACCTCTTCTTGAAAAATTGCTGTCTGCATTTATCTACAGCCCCCGTCTTTTAAGTCTGTTTTACTATTATAGGAGAGGTAACGCCCGACACAGTAAGGAACCTAACATTAAAGATCAATACCTGACAATGGATGAAGCGTTTGACCAGAATTCTGGAGTCACGAAAGAGAACCCAATGTACTTCATTACGGACATTGCGGAAGATGATGATACGCATGTGTAGTCATACAAGATGAAGAGAAATAATGATAAAAGATCTGAACTTAGAAAATGGAATGAATGTCGCAAAATATGAGGTTTTTGAACGTTATCGTCGATTTGCTAATGTAAGCCATCGATAGAACGTGTGGGAATCAGAAATGTATGGGAAAATCTTTATAATTGTGAGGAATCGCACAAAGTATACGCTGTGGATTATACCCAGCAGAGTCATTTATTTCCGTCTTAAAAACAAGAAAAATCCTGATAAATTGAATCAACTGAAAAGAAACAACTGCCTCTAAAATGTTATCTTTTTAACAGAATAAACGGGACCCATCGTTGAAGAAAAACAAAACAGCCAGATTAAAATGACTCTTATTTTTTGTAATGCTGATTGATCCCTTAAGACGTTTTTTTTATTTCCACATAAGATTTTGTAAAAATCTAAAGAAAAGATAAGGAAAGTCTTTTTTCTTCAGTTAAAATCAGATTTCTGTAAATCTATTCCTGTAATTGTAGTATAGGAGCGAAAGATATGTTGTTTTAGAACAAAATCAACTTCTTAATTACTTGAAGTATTTTACTTTTTCGCCCTCTACATTTGTCAACTGAACGTTCAAATAATACTGTATTAATGTTTTTGATAAGCTTATGATCTTAGATGTTTTTATTTATTAATTATTGCTATTCATTTATTTATTAAGGGTCAAATTTTACGTCAAGTTAGCATGTTTTGATATATGAAATTAATGGACACTTAAATTTAGATCACAAGTAGTCTCATTGTAGAATAATATTGTTGTCGATTTACATGTTCATGGATACAAAGCACATTCAAAATGTTTTTTTTATGGATTATGTTTTTGAATGTTAACTTTATGAATAAAAAACAATAAAAGAATAATCTTTAATCTTAAAGTATGACACATATTCAAATGAATAACGATTGATGATGGATTGATGTCTAGTATATGTTGTTTTCCTTTTCGTTAAAGAATTTTTCACTCATACAGAGAGTCGCCATATACCGGTGAAGAGCTTCAAACGTACTAGACCTAAATGCCTTGTTACATTTCCCGCCTGTTGACCTTAGACCAGTGGTAATCGGTGGTAATTCGTGGTGTGAGCGATGCCCCAACATCGGTCCACATCGGCCTTGTAGTCCTTAAAGTATCGGTCACATTATCCAGCGATGAGGTATACGATGGGTAACCAATGCGTTTTTTGATAAAAATGGCGTGGTTGCCGGCCTGACTTACAAAGGCCCAGCTATGCATTGCTAATCATAAAACGATGTTCCAGGGAAATCGGTCGATGTATATTACATCGCTCATACAATGGTGAACATAGTTCGTATGTTGGTCGACTATAAGCCAATGTTTGGTCAAACATCGACCGATGATCGGCGGATGTCTGTTGGCCAACATTCAGAAACTTTTGAATACTGTAGTATACATGCCATTGAGATATTTTTGTGTGTAACATATCCGCTGAACGTCTGAACTTGATTTGAAACTGTCACTACGGTCCTTGTTCATTACCCTGTAAATAAGCCCGGCTTTCAGTACTTCTGAGTACTTTGATTTCATAATGGCGCTAGTTCTGACTTTTTCCAGCTGGGCATACAAAAAAAGCCGCTAAAACATAAAACCTGCTTTACAGTATTTTGTCCAGTTTATGAACTTTTTAGAGACTCAAAACATTTGCTTTTTTAAAGATTTGAATGTAATTTAAAAAGCACCTGTTACCTTGTTTTGTTTTTAACTATTATTCACTCAACCGTTGGCATTTTTCAGGTGATCGACATTAGGAGGATGTGATATTTTCAAGATTTTGATGAATTCTGAGAACAACTTATCAATATTTTCTTCAGTATGGATCCAAGTGTTTTTTTCCACAATGAACAGTCTGATTATAAGACAGAAAACAACTTGTACATCATATTACAGGATTGACAGATTACAAAAATACATGTACACTACAGTACCCAAAAATAAATACCAGTAAATGAAATCTAATGGGTTTCTTAAAATTTATTATGACACAATGAATAATAATATCAACATTGATGTTATTGCATTTTTTAGATAGTATACAAAGAATGTTCAAAATCAGAACTGACTTTAGAAATTGTTACTAATTATTTGTTGACGAAATTTGAATTCAAAAAATGCAGTTTAAATCTCTTGAGTCATATAACTATGTCAGTGTGTGCAAAAACAGCTCAGATTTATGGGCAATTGAAATTTTTTTTATTCACAATGCTTTTAAAGGAAGTTCATCATCAACCAGCTTAAAATAGCATTGTAAAATTTACATACAGTAACAAATTTTATTTTTCCCATGGCAGGTTTTCACCATACATGTATTTGGAGATGGTTACATTTCGTAATTACACGTTTAATAAATGTCCATTGTCTTATTATCAGGAGAATGTAGACATTTCAAGTCTTTTTTAACTTGAAAATAATGGATTTCACTGGGATAGATTGGCCTGTTGTTTACTCTGCGTTTCCTTGGCAGCAGTGGTCATGTGATCTGGCTTTCTGTCATGATTCAGCGTAGATTGGAAGGCGGCAGAAGTATCTATTTTCAGAACTTCACGAAGAGCCATAGTAGCATAACAGGATTGTGGAAGAGACATTTCAATTTTTAATGCATTTGAAGTACCATCTGTGAAAAACAATTTTAAATAAAGATTTAAACAAAAGGAAATGGTACATAAGTGGCAAGTGTGATAAATGCATCCCTCGTTATTACTGTGTTATCTTGAAGAACAACATAACTTGATTTCCCTGAGCTTATTTTAGAGAACAAGGAAGTTTGGTAGTGTTTATTTCAAATATTTTTAGCCAAAATATGTACATTGTTACATGCCAAAAATTTTAGATACTTTTTATAACAATGCACTTTCATTTTTATGGTCTTAATTTACGCCTGCATAAGAACATGAAAATAGTCTAGTATGTTAATGTAACTCTCTGTCCATGTGACCTACCTGGTTCTGAAACAGGCTCAGGTTTCTGTTTAATGAGGTCAAGGTCACTTAAAGTCAGCTCCTTGGTGACATCTGTGTATTTGTACATTTTCCATTTCAAATCACTTGGAACTAAAAGCAGTCTTCTGTAGGCACCTGGTAATGCATACTGCCTGTAAATTAAGGAAACATCATTTTGCCAACTGAATACTTTTAATATTTATGCCTTTTTAACATAAATATTTAACTTGCTGTTGATTTCATTCCATATCTACATGTATATTTTCTTACTTATTTGGGTGTTTAAGTCCTTCCAATGTCAGCCCATCTGCTTCCAAGAAATCGGTATACCATTTACCCACTATAAATAAAAATACAATAGACCTCTCAAACCATTTGATACTACCTTATTAATAAATACATTGTAGAAGTCCTTGTATTGGGTCTTACCTTCATTATCTGGATACTTGATGTCAAATCCTGGTAAGGGTAATAAAACATCCTGTATGGTGTACTGAGATAAGTTGTCCTTGGTCACTAGGGTGGGGGTTACTCTAGAACTGGTGTTACCTCCTACAATGTGGTAAAAATACTTGTAAATTTACATCAAAGTAACAAATACTATACTCAGAAGTTAAAAATAATTTTTTTTTTTACAAAATCTCCATAATATTTCATATTAATGTATATTAATTCCTATAAAATCCTGAAAACCTAAAGAAAGTATTATTTGGCAAAATTATTAACCTACCATTAGTAGAGGATTCTTGGTTTTCCTCTTTGAAGGCCACATCCTTTAAGTCACCCCTGAAAACTAGGTCACCAACTATTGGCACCATGCCAAACTCCTTCAGACGACGTGAAGCAATATGGTTCCATATATAACTTTGGTAACCATGAAGATATAGCATACGAGTATTTCTGTGAACCTAAAATAAGAATACTGTAGAAGTACTTTTTTCCGCGTGGTATTAATTTACGCTATGTACGCGGTCACAAATTTTCCGCGGAAATTTGTCCACGCGTACTTAATATAAATGTAAGGCATATAGTGACAATCTAGAAAATCCACGTAATTTTCTACCCGCGGATTTAACAGATATTGAGATTCCGCGGAATTATGACCCCGTGGAAAAAAGTACGTCTACAGTATGTAGAATGTGAATTGCATTTCTCCTGAATACGTACCATTTGGAAGGCATTGGCGTAGTTATTTTCTCCGAATTTGATGAGGCCCTCTAAGAGTGATCTCTCTATTGCGTATCTCCGTGGTAAAGTTTTGAGCATCTGTACACAGTTTTTATCCTTCCACCAATTCTTTCTACACTCTGAGATAAACTCTCTCTCTGCATGAAGATAAAACACAATCAAAACCCAAGATAAATGTATAATTATTAACACTGATTTTTGTATTATAGACTTGAAATTTTACAACTGAACTCATTATAAACTTGCTTTATCTCATTAGACCAGACCCAAGATTAAATTACCAGAAATCAGATATAAAGGTTAAAAACATAAAGATAAAATAACTTTGAAATATTCCTGGTATATGAGATATCAGTTTTGAAGATGCTGAACGTCACCTTTGACAGTTACATTTAGGATAAGCTTAGGTGTAACTTACCCCCTGGCCTGGGCTGCAAAATGAGTTCTCCTGCTTCTTTGTAATTGCCTTTAAGTAACTCTCTGAAGTGAAAATTAAGTGTTAACATAAGAATATTTCCCCCTAAAACTTTCTTTACAGGGTTTAAAGTTGTATGTATCCAATCTAACTGAACTCATAGTCTCATTTTGAAATGATGAACCTTTCATTTTCTTTGAAAATAACCAATAATTTTGTTCTGATAAAAAAAATAGTTTAGGTAACATATTTGGTCCAATTAAGGTTAACTTTATACTTCCATGGAAAATGTATTAAAAAAACAACAACAAACTCAAAAATGAGGAATTCTTGACAGAAGCTGACTTACTTTCCCACCCTGTAGGTAGGTATGGTTGTGGTGCCGAATCTCTGCATCCCAAAGTAATTAATGAATCCGTTGGTCTTCAGAGATTCCAGGGCAGTCTGTACGGTCTCCTCACTCCCTGACACACTCCTAATGGAGTTTAAAAGTAAATATTGTAAATATTATGTGAAATTCATATGGAGTTCAATTAATTAAACAGGTATGCCAATTTATTTTCACCGATTATATTCTCTTTTGAAGGCAGTCAGCTATGTACGTATCCCAGTCGGCCTTTCTTCTGTCATTCGCGACCAAAAAAATCTCAACAGAACAACAATAAGCTGGATATTTCAAAACAGAAGATTTGTACAGATGGAAAGTTTGCCTTCTAAAATTCTTGGAAAGTGTTGCTAGAATTCCGAGTTAAGCATGGTTTTACGAAAATCTAGGTTCATATGTATAAAATTCAAAACAGGGGTAAGTTTTCGTTTGAATGTGTGGAATAACATAGGCATAGTAGATGTTTTTCGACTATATCATTTCCTGTATATACTCGCCTATAAGTCAGTTTTTTGGGAGTTAATCTCTGGTCTAAAACTCTTTGTCCGACTTATAGTTGAGCTATAAAAAGTATAGTTTTAAATATGGTCAGTCCCTTTGATATATAAACTTATTAGATACAACTGACTTATAGGCGGACCGACTTATAGGCGAGTAAATACAGTACTCAAAGAAGTTATTAAACTCCTGGGTATTATTGTTCTGTTAGCTTTTTTATTAAGGAATTTTTCACTTTTAATAGAAGTTACGTGATGCCATGGTGGTGGTGGTGCACGTCTTTGCATTAGACACACTTTTATCTTTATGCAATAGTAAATAATATTTTACATTTATCAGCGGTTTTGGTAAATTATTAAACTTAATTTTCTCAAAAAAGTCTAAATTTCCTGAGAAATGATTTATATACTTCCTTAACATACCTGCGTATATATATTACCAACCTAAGTAACTCAAACTCCAAAGATTCTGTATTACAAAGGGGTCAAGAGAGGGAAGCGAAAATTGAAACAGAAACTGTAAAAGGGAACTTGTTATAACAGAGTGACTATCATTCACTTCAAAATACAGTATTCAACTGTATATACATGTATTCAATTTCTAAAGATATGAAAAACATGCATACCAAGTGATTTAAAGTGATTACCTGAGTACAATAGTGAACCTGTTACCCCCTAGTTGACCTAATTTCAGAGGCTGGTCCACATATCTGAAGTTGCCGAGAGCCATCTTATGAAAGCTACGATTTCCGCCCGCTAGCTTCTCCGCCCTCACCCTGAATATAAAATAAACATCATACTAACGAGACGGGTAAAAAATCTTTACTTTTTTGGATATAAATCTTGTATCTAAAAATAATTTCAAGAAATTTTCATTCATTCAACAATTTCACCTACATGTACTTCAAAACAAGAGGTTTTCAAACTACAATTACAATATGCATTTAAATCTTTCCTGTAGTGAATGCATTAGATCTGTAGAAATGTGGGTTTTTTTTAAAGAAAACTCAATTAAAAATTCTTACAGCGGAATGTTCTTCATATACACGTAAAACATTTCTTTTAAATTTAGTAACGTCAAACCTTGTTATCTCAAACTAGATGGGCCAAAGAAAAAATTTCAAGATATCTGATAATTCAAATCATTATAGTTGAAAATACTGTAGAAGTACTTTTTTCCGCGTGGTATTAATTTACGCTATATACGCGGTCACAGAATATCCGCGGAAATTTGTCCAAGCGTACTTAATATAAATGTAAGGCATATAAAGACAGTCAAGAAAATCCGCGTAATTTTCTACCCGCGGATTAAACAGAAATTGTGATTCCGTGGAATTATGACCCCGCGGAAAAAAGTACGTCTACAGTATTGAAAAGATGGGACGTCCAACTCACATTTCCTCCTAAATGTTACTCAAGAAATTACTCAGTGCATGTACTGAACATTACCTGTATGCAGTCATTTCTTGTGATGTGATTGCTCTCTTGTCCTTGGTACCCGCGAATTGGATCATGTTCTTATTAATGCTGCAAATATTTGTCCGAGTATATATCCGGTAAACCACAGTTCTAATGATGCATTACTTACAAGTACAAGTCAAAATGAAAGCATTATATTCAAGTGAGAGGTAATTACATGTATGCAAAAAGCTAAGCTTATTCATAAATAAATTTAAAGACAATTTAATCTACAGTTCCAATTAGTGAACACTGCATGATAATATTACAGCAGCTTTCATTTTCAATTTATAGATTTTAAAACTACTCCTATTCAAAATTTTTTAGAAATTCAATGGATACCTATAAATTAGAGTATGTCTTTCATAACCAGATAACAATTTCTATACTATTTTGCAGTCTAGAAAAAATTATGTTACCAATAATCACCACAAAATTCAAAAGATTATGCACCAAATTGTGCTTACTGAAAGAGCTTAGTCATCTTGTTGATAGCTTCCATTGTGTCCATGTTCTCTTTGTACAGGACAAATCGGCAGTAGTTTCCACAACCAGGGGGCCAGGGGTTTTGCGTATAATTCTGGCGAAAATATTGGCCTGAAACGAAACAAGATCAATAAGTAAAGTGTGCTGCTTATTGCTTAATAAAGGAAAACACTTTTCTTGATTTTTCTTTTGATGATTTTATAAATTAACATTTGGTAAACATAAAATATACTATTTTCAAAAAATTATTTATGTTTTTACTTTCTATGAAAGTTTTAAATAAAAGTAGATTAAGTATCAAAAGATAAATCTACAAAAAAGTATCTTTCTACACCCTTTCATAAATATTAAGTCATTTATAAATAAGAAAATCATTAGCAAATTAAATTTTTAGTCTTAGTTGTAAGTTCTTTTGTAAAAGGGTCTTCTGTTATCACCATCATTTGTTGCCTAAAAAAAACCAACCAACCACAATCTCTGCTTCCTTAGAAAACCCTGCTTGTCACATTTAACTTGTGACAACTTGTGAAATTTTAAACCTGAGAAACTAAACCTAAATATCTTCTAGGACAAGAAATAAATTACTGTAGATTCCTAAATATATGTGTGGAATTAATTATCGCATATTTTCGCAAGAAACACCCCACACAATATATTGCTCGCCTTTATTTTTATGGTACTGAAATCTATGTAAAATCTCTTGATCAACTGATCATTCACGAATTATTTTTCTCACGATTTGCCATTGAATAGCCCATTCGCGATAATAAGTACTGGGGAAAAATAAGGAATTTACGTAAAGAGAACCTGTACTCACCAGAGCCCCCTCTGTTCGATCCTTTAGCTGTGATCTGTATAAATCTGACATCGTCTTCAAATAAGGTATCTGATTGCAGTTTTTTGTAGTTCTTTTTAACAATCTGATGTATTTTCCCCCTTAGTTCTTTATCCTCTGGTGCCTGAAACATTTCAAAATTGGAAAACCATCAATGTTGTGTTGATTCTGCCAGTATTTGACATTAATTAGCTAAAATTCAATGTTAATTTGATGTAAACACAATTAACCCCTTTACGGTAATTGCTGTACTACACTTTTGCACGGTAAAATGATGTTTGGCAAAGTTTTTGTTGACAGATAATTAAATGACGTATCTTTAACAATTACTTTTACGTTATATTTCACCAAACTATATCATTTTGCCCTGCAAAAGTGCAGTACCGCAGTTACCGTAAAACAGTCTATACGACTACCTAATTCACATCATCATGTTGGTATACAGTCAAAAATAAAGATATATCGTCCCAATGATTTTTTTGCAAAAATTAGTGCAAAATTCAGATTTTTTATTTTCAGTTATTACACAATGCTTATACATGTAGGTCAAAACTTTATGATATTTATAAATTTAAAACCCTACAGTGTGTATCTGAATTCAACTTCTTACACAGATATCAACTGTCCTCTCATGTATTGGGTTTGCATTGAAGTCATCCAGAATCTCTTTCTGTTCAGGGGAAAGAACTCCCTCTAAATCTTCTGACGAGTCCTTAAAAAAGAAATGTCAGGTTGTGCTAAATAGCATATCTGAATGAAGTTTGAAATACATGTATAATAAAATTTGAAAGGTTGAAAAAAGCCAAGCATCACACAGATATATTCCATGCAATATGAACATGATGATTATGAATCATACCTAAATTTGTTATTGCATTTGTGTATATACTGTTTCTTGACAAAGGACCATGCATATTGCTTCAATATTTTACTGACATAAAATATTTGTTACTCGACCATTAAATTGGTCAACCAATACCACTATAATGTACTGCTTCAGATATTGTATGTACACAAACACTACAGTTTCCCAAAGCTTCAAACAATCACAAAAGAAAGTATACAACATCTGACACATGGTTAATCATTGCTTTTTTGTCTCTCCCTAATTGTGGTATAATTTCTTTTGTGTAATTTTCTGCAGTTCTGTGTCTTTTCTCCAGACTTGTCAGCATACACAATTTCACACTTTTGTGAAATCAGTAAAATCATTCGTTTATTAGGTCTATCTTGTGTCACAACTTCTTTTTTTACACCACTTTAGTACAGTAAAAATGTGCTAAAAAAACTTACAAAGCATTCAAAAAATTTCAAATTCTGTAAAACAAAAACAGTGGAGCCATTTTATTTCAAGGGAGAGGAGAGGTTTTCCCAAAGTTTTAGTAAGACTAGCAGAGAGAAAAAAAATTTTTTACTTGAAGTTAGAATTTTTTTTTACTTTTAATTGAAAATAATTGCATAATCAACTGATTTACAGTTAAAATATGAAATTCAGTGCAAATGAATCTGTAGGTTAATGTTTCCTTCATAAATCTGTAAAAACTCAAAAATATCATAAACTTTTTAAGGGAGGTATTTTCATAATATTTTACACTGTATACAAAATTTCCAATTATTTTCAATGTGTTTAAGTAGACCTGTAAGAACTATTCGAATGATTTTCAAAATTTTTATAGATATTGATATGAATGTTCATTAAATGTTACTTATTTGGGATACCAAAGAGAGATAATTCTATAATTTTGGTAAAATTTGTGTTTTTTCACCATAGAAATAAACAGAAAATATTTTTAAAACATTTCCCCCCCACCCCCCATGAAACAAAAATTCCTTTTTACAGGTAATATGGACTGTCATTTTTTAAATAATTGTATTTTATTAATTTATATATGTTTTATTTATTTGCGTAACACATAAGAAAAGCATTTTATCATATTTAAGACTATTTCAAAAATTTGGTGATTCTTAAAATTTCGATTTCACTAGAAAATATTGTCTACCCCCTTTTTTTCAAGAGCTAGAATTAATGATAATTTACTACCTAGCGCTGGAATTAAAATGATTAATCAATTACCATAGAACTGTTTTTTGTATTAAACAAAGATTTAATCGCCAAATTGCCATTAATATTGAATTTAATGTGTGCAAAATGTAGTCGGGAATAAAGAGTTAGAGTTCGTGGTTCTTTTCTGGTAATTTAGATTATTCCTGTCACTCCATACCATCCCTCTCCTCCTTTGAATTAAAATGATTCTAGAGTACTTAAACATTTTGACTGCCTTGTAAGTCCTGACACGACCTTGACCTTGCTGTGACATTGTGTACACTGACAGACATACATACAGTCTCTATCAGGGATTGGTCCACCTCTAAGTTGGTCAGTTTCACTATCTTTCCCTCCTCATCTATTTCATTCACAATGAAGTCTGAATACCTAAATGTTGGTACATAATTATTACTGTATTTTCTCATATTCATCCCTCATAAATTGGAGATAAATAAGTCTTTTTTCTCTTTTTAAAAGTTTCTGAATCCAAATCTTTTGTCAAAAGAGGAATTTTGTTTTTATAGTTGATTACAAATTGGAAAAGAAGAGACATTTTTTAATGTATTTCAATGTATTCATCTAAAAATAAAAAATACTTACCAATGTTAAAAAAATTTTGTGAATTTAAAAAAAAAATATTAAGTCATTTTTTTGTCAAGTATTAAACTTCTAAAAAATAACTTGCAAGTTTTGAAAACATTTTCAACTAAACATTAAAGTAACAACAACCTTTGTTTGATGATGGCATTAAATCCAGGAGATGAACCGATGTATTCTGTGATCCCAACATCCCCCTCTTTAAAGAACACCCCTTCTGGTTCCCCTTCATGGCTCCCCTCCTTCTCTGTACCCTCCTCTGGTTCCCCCGCTGTCTCCCCTTCTAACGAGGGATCATTTGTCTGACTCATCTCGCCCTGTGCTTCAGAGACCTCCATACACATTTCATTTGGATCCTCATTTGGGGTTCCAGAAGGGGGAGGACCTGACCTTCCTCGGCCTCTTCCTCTCCAGTGACCCCTTCCTGAACCCCTTCCCCTTCCTCTGCGAGGCATTCTACTTTTTTGTCAGCTGTGTCTGTAAAAGATGTACAAAATGATAAATTTCATAGTCAAACATATCATAAGTTATTTTTTAAAAATAAAGATTTGTTGAGGGTAGCATTGGAATTTTTCATCCCCCAAAACATTGTATTGTCTCATATCCTGTTTTCGACCGTATTGTATTTTCGACCTATTTTTCCCAATCTACTAATGCACATTTTACCTGTTGATAAATCAAAGCAGTGATCGCTTAATTATGAAGATTTTTAGGATATTTTTCCAAAAGAATATCAAGATCTCTGTCACATAGAGGCATGAATATCAAAATGAATTGGTGGATCAAATGATTTCATTTCTTCCTTAGGTAATTATTAGGTATTTAAGTAGAAAACACAGGATGCTAATACATTATAATATTTTTGTAAGGAAAACAATACCCACCTCATATTATGGCATATAAATAAAGTAAACTGTAGTAGACAGTATATAGAGAACTATACTGACTCGCTAGTGAGCTAGCTTTTCTAGTGATGCAGTAGTCTCCCTCTATTTCAGTTAAGTTAATAAAGGCGAGCTTGTTTAACCCTTGGATGGGTGACTGCTCCACGTTACAAAATTGGTGGCAGCGTAGTGACTCTTGTGTCTGGTGTCCTGCTTCAGGAAGTCTTAGAGCTAGGAGCTAGGAGTGTCCATTTACAGACTTCCTGTCTGTGGACAGCAGGGGTTGCTGTGTCTGAAGAGGTTCCACCCTGCTTTAAGCTCTAAGACTTGGACTTTGTGTCCATGTACAGACTTCATGTTTGGGAACGGCATTGGTTGCTGTAACTGAAAAGGTCACTCTGAGATAGCTCATACCAAGCTTTGGGTCAAAGCTTCCCTAAGCGGGAGGAAGTGTAGCAGACAGTACATAGGGAACTTATACTGACTCGCTAGTGAGCTAGCTTTTCTAGTGATACAGTACCCTCCCTCTATTTCAGGCAAGTTAAGCAATGGCGAGCCTGTTTGACTCTTGGATAGGTGACCGCTTTACATTACAAAAAATTATTTTTGGGTTATTTTATCAACAGACATATATACTTTCCTTTTAATTAAGCCCTATTTTTCATATTTTTTAGCCTAAAGTTTGCAATAAAGTAATAAATAATATCTAAGTAGGTCGAAAATACAATATGCCCATTTGCCACGATCGAACCCGGCTGCACCCCTGTAGATGGAATAAGGATATTTTTTCGGGTAACACGAATCACCGGAATGCCCCGTAATCACCGAAATGCCCCTAAAAATCACCGAAATGCCCAACAAAATCACCAAAATGCCCTTACATATGTTTTTTCATGACGTTTTTCATAAAAATTAATGCCTAATTATTTCAGTAAAGCATAATTAATGGTAAAATTAATTATTTTCCTGTTTTGTGCTTAAAGCGCGTCATACTTCAAAGGGTGATAACTCGTTTTTGGTGATGAACTTCTAAGAAGTGAAGTCTACGATGTTTTTAGAAATCAAGAATATACGTAAATAATATTACAAACAGAATTTTCATTGAAATGAAAATATGACTTATGTTTAGAATATATTTAAAAAGAAAATGAAAAGAAAAAAAGAAGACTATTTTGGCACGTGCCTTTAATCAGTGAGAGTTATCTTTCTTAGATATTACTTCTGTCCAAATAAGAATACTTACGCTCAAATTATGAAATTTTTATTCGGTATCTAAGCTCTAGAACAGTTAAAATCATCAATATTTATAATTTTTTTGTTTATAAATTACAAAATAAGGGGCATTTCGGTGGCATTTCGGTGATTTCTTGGGGCATTTCGGTGATTACGGGGCATTCCGGTGATTCGTAGTACCGTATTTTTTCTTGTCACTTGGGCTAAAACTTTTATTGGTCAACTCATTACTTTCACTGTCCCACTGGACAATAATAGTATAGGGTAGTCAAATTTAAAGAAGACGAAAAAGTCGTTACGGGCCTTTGTGGTATGAGCCAAAGGAATTTCGGATTGACATGCTGTTGTACTTAGAGACATTAAACCACTTTTCTACTTATTTCATTTGCATCGATTGTGTAGCACTGTTGGAAAAAATAATTAAAATTCAATGGTCAACCGTAAATTCGTAGAATAATTTGCTTACGGTTTTACGGTAGATCTACCTGATCCTGAGCTGAAACTGTGTATCGTGATCGTGTGGTGAAAGGGGTACCAATTTTTTTGCTGGTTCTCTGGAGTTACAGGAAGACTTCACGGCTTATAATGCTTAACACGCTAAAATTTTTGAAGAGAAATTTATGAAAACAATAAAGACTATATCTAAAGAAAATGAGAACATTTTCTGGTAGTATTAAACAAATCTAGCTATTTCATATACTATTTCATATACTGAAATAAATTTGGCCTTTCGTTAAGCAGTTGTCAGGATGGCCGAGCGGTCTAAGGCGCCAGACTCAAGGGTAATAACTCCTTCCTTCATACAAACTGAAGGCGAGTGTTCTGGTCCACGAATGTGGGCGTGGGTTCGAATCCCACTTCTGACACACCTTTTTTTTTTCTCCCTTACTTTTCCAGTAAAAAAAAGGTACAAAAAGTACCAATTCCTATAATTCTTGCTGCATTTTGAAACCATTATCACTTACCTACCTGAAGAGGTCAAGAGTAAAGGGCAAGGTGAATATTGTACAAGTTCATAAACATATTGATTCAAAAGCAGTAATAATAATGTTTTATTAAATAATATAAATTTATCAAATTAAGTGGTCCATGTCTGGTCATCTTACTTGTTTACAATTGATGATTCCTGGTAAAATGCAATGGAAAGAAGTTAGATTAAAATGAACATTTTTGAATCTTTTAAATCTATTTCAGTTTGCACTATAAGAAAAAAATCTCAAAATTCAATAAGGAGGGTTGAGGGAAAAAATTTCCAACACTTAACATCTTGAAAAAATCTTGCCCCACTCCAAAAATGAGAATTCTTCACACAGGGTTTTTTGGGGTCCATTAATGGGTGGGGGCCTTTCAATGAACATTTTTATATCACATCATTGTTTGGATGTTGCTAAACATCCCTAATCTCTCTCGAGATTTTTTTCACTTATATGGAGGTGCCACTACTTGCCAGTGGAGAGCTGCAGATTCTGTCTCATACTCAGCACTTGCGGCCATTGAGCAATGAGGGATCTTTTTTCGTGCCATCACCTACTGCAATAGGGGACCTTTGTTTATACTGTATCATCTGAAGTACCGGTCTCCATGTACTACAGTGGGATTCCAACCCATGATGCAAGGATCAACTCCTTACTTCACAACTCCAGAGCAGACACTAACCACTGTGCCACACTGGTGACTTTAAATTAAATCAAAAGTGAGCGACCATAACATACTCCTAGTCATAGTATTTTTTCTACATTGCTGGATCTCAGCCAATCATGCCCACTCACAGAACTAGTAATTATTCAATCATACTGTAATGGTTTGGACCGTGGATATCGGCCTGGATAGCTCAGTTGGTAGAGCACCTGACTGGAGATGCAGGGGTCCCGAGTTCGATTCCCGGTCCAGCCATACATTTTCTCCTTTACCGTTACAGATTTGGTGCTGTGACCAGGAAAATATGACGGATTAGCTTGGGGTGTCCACATTGTGGCTCGAACCTACAACCCTCAGATTTAAAATCCTGCGCTCTACCGACTGAGCTAAAGGGTTAACCCACTAGCTAGTGCTAGTAGGAGCGTGGCATCACTATTTACAACACATATAGCCATACATTTTCGCCTTTCCTGTTACAAAACTATAAATTTACTTATTGAAGGATAAAAAAAACTTAAATCATGTGTAGTGATTGGGACATGATACCTGTATTGAAGGTTTTTCGACCTTGATTTTTGATCCAGAAAATTGTTTCAGATTACTGGACATCCTCTAGTATATACATGTACATTTCGGACAAACGAAATTGGCTGGACAGAATATCACTGTAGGGCACCCAATGCAGGGCACTAATTATAAACTAGAGAAAAATTTAAATGATTTTGGCTGAGATTTTATTCATCATGGACAATAGAAAGTAACAGATGTGATATAAAGATATATTTCATCATCGAAAACTGTGTACATGTGTATTACACAAAAATGTGAGAACAAATTACAAATAACCCCATGCTAATTTAATATGTTGTCCAAACTCTCTGAATGATCAACACATTCCTAGTCCTTTCCCTCCCATACCGATATAATAAATAACAGGATAAGAACAAAGTATTTTATACTATTTACAGTACAGAAAACAAAAAACAAAAGAGCAAATCCTCCGTATCATGATCTGGAATTCCATTTCTACAGTTTGATTATTCTTGACATAAAGTGAATTTCTTATCACTGCTCGTCTCTTTCAGCTTCTGTAACAGGATATCAGCAATCGTCTTTTCATTAAATTCTCTTATATCGAGACAATAAAAGTCTTCATCAACTTCTGCCAATCTTATGACAATAATGTCAGTCTAACATTTATATCACATAAATAGAATTTTTACAGCATCATGTTGTACTCGATTTAACATTGCTTGTCAAAACCTCACACTACCACCTTTCAGACCTCTAGTTCTGTTTCATTGAATTCAACTTCTCACATCATTCAGACACTCCATTTTTTTTTAACTAAATGAATGTATGACAAAATTACGTAACACATGGTGATATATAAAGCCCAGAAAGCACCTCCTGTCTTATGTCATAAAGCATGTTTATTGAGAGCATAAACTTTAACCTGGCTTACAGTACACTCGGTATTTTTTGACTACATATTTTGTAACACAAGTCACACATTAGGTAACTTGTGAGAACCCATGCACGGTTTTCTTGCATATTAAGTCCTCTCTATCAATACTCCCCCTGGGATGGTTTACGCCAGTCCGAATCCCTCAGAGCATTCATTGATTGCCAGGAGCAACATTCTCTTCAGTTTGTCGTAGGTTTCATAAGCTGGTAAGTCTAACTGGTTAAAGCTGAAACAAAATTTATATCATTTTTTAGTTCAAGTACATGAAATCAGGGAAATTAAAATCAATATAAAGAAATCTTGAATTGAATAAGACCAAAGTTCAAGTTTTCTCTTTCAAGTAAAGAATATCAATACTTGCTACAGCAAAAGTAATTCAGTATATACATATAACAATAAAATTCACAATTTCAACATTTTTTTGTTAAAGGTTAATATCTTTGATTCAATTCAGTTCTTGAAACAATTTCAATATATTTTTTCCAGGAAAGTTCAGCCAAAAATATTACATACAGGCATGTACAATAAAAATTCAGCTGTATTTTTAACATTCCAAAAAAGAGGAGATTACATGACAACACACATTCCTATCCATTTCATTAACAAGTTTGTTGGCAATCAAAAGCATATTACTGGACACTGTATCTTACCAGGTGTGAGCTACAGGTAGTCGGTCAGTGGACCTGTCATCTCGGTGGATCTGGAATTTCTGGAAACCGTTCATGCCCTCCAGGTAAGCAAAACCCTGCAGGGGCACCTTGGAGGTTCCGGTCACAAACTGTAGGAACTGGGCTCTGTCCTTCTGATCAAACGACCGCAGGGCACGCCAGAACCACTGAACCTACAACATCCAAGTTTCAAAGTTAAAAAAAAATATATTTCATATTATTTCAAGATATTCGTATACAATTTCAGGGGATAAGAATTTCAAATCTTGTTCTTTAAGGGTACAGTGGATTCCATTTAATCAGATAGTGGTTAAACGAATATATCGGCTACTCTGATACAATATCAGAGCACAAAACCATTTCTTATATATTTATTAATAATTTCATCTGATATTCTGATAGGAAAATATGGGATTTTCGTTTTATCTGATACAAAAATTTTGCCAATCATAGTGATTTTCATAATAATTGTCTCGTTCACACCTCTACCTTCTGTATGTAAATCCTTTGTTTACACAAGTTTGACACTTCCAGACACGATAATGAGGGGATTAGTCACGGCTGAGCGGGCGAGCACCTTACCTGTGTTAACAGTGGGCACACTAGATCGATATGTTTTGATAACGATGGTGATGACCGGCTTGGGTGTTAATTTAGATCATTGATAATTGGCTTGTGTGCAATTTTGTTTGGTGTGAAGTTTTAATTATTGAACTGTTCAGTTTTAATATGACACTTCGCTTGGACATTAAATTAAAATTATCAGAATTAGACTGTCTATTAAAAGGTAGCACTTGGTCATTTAGTTGAATACGTGTCCACTTTAAGTGCAATTTTAAGAATTAAAACACATGCACTCCGTATAAATATACGTCTGAAAATTTAATCCATCAATGAAAGTGACATAACATACAAGTAAAGATGAAACAATAAACTTTTTTTTATTTATTAATCAGCAATCCGGAAAAAAATGGTTTACGTAATATAGTCATGTATTCAATCAACTTCCGTTTTTCCAAAATGGATGCCATCAACGAATGGGATGAATGTAAACAGGTGCCTGGTGCTAACAAGATTTATAGAGATGGAAATAAGTTTTATACTTCAATTAAAAACAAATTATTCATACAAAATCACATTGAACTTGTTATTACATGTATAAATTAAGTGAAATCATTCATTTCCTGACTTGGTACATTCATCGAACGAAAACGAAAGTACAGGTACGTAATACAACCTTGTTGAAATTGTTACTTGTGTACTGTAGATCTGCTGTTTGTACAGAAATATTGCAATCGGCTATTCCAATATTCGGCTATTCGGATAAAATTATTCTGACAACCTGACTATCCGTTTAAACGGAACCCACTGTACCTTTTTGCATTTTTTTTTCTTTTAAGGCAGGAAGAGGATTAAAAAAATTTATTTCGGAGACAGTTTGTGAATTTTGTGCATAATTTTTATGAACCAACCATAAAATGGTTGCAGAAGATACTCCTACCACTCTGTGTCTTGACAAGACTTGTTATTTTACGAGTTACATGAAACACCTTACATTGTACATTATCAAAACAAAGTCTCGATAATAACCACACTCATTTTTTGAATGAATAAATCTAAGCTTCTAACAATTAACAATCAAGTACCATCTAAATTTCTCTTCATCATCTGAAGCACATTTTTAAAATCAATTTTTAAAAGTAAAATACACTTCAGTAAGAGAAAAAAAACCTGTGACTATGTATGTACTGTACCTGTAGTGAAGTGGCCTGGTACTTGTGATACTCGGTATTGGCTTTCAGATCGTCGATGTCAATAGTGGGTAATCCCGAGATCAGCAGCTCTAGCTCCTGCTCGTTGAAGATTGAGATAAGGCGTTTAGGGATAATGTCATAGAAGCCCTCCATGAAGGCGTTCAGCTGCTGTCTAATGGCCCCCGTCATCTTCATCTGACACACTAACTTGACATACTCCTTCTTGTTATCCTCATTTACAGAGATGTTTCGTCCTCCAGGTTTGAGGTCACGACTTTCTGTGACTCCAAACTCCATAATCTGCATCAAAATAAATCCATTATAACTCAATAATCTTGACATTATACATTCCAGTTTTCCATTTTATTTACAGATAAATGTCCATGTAATTTTCTATGAGCTAGCCTTCTACAGTAACATCAAAGAACTACTGTGAATTTCTCTTTAATAGGGTAGGACTACCCTCAATATAATGTACATACATGTACATGTATAGACAAAGAATATGAGGACTGAGTGTTATTCAGGATTACCTCTGTACTAAATGTGAGATCGTATCCAAGATCCGCCACATCATTTTCCATAAGGAAAACTAATCCTTGGTAAAATGAGTAGTCCTCACTCTCCATATCTGTGTATCTGTAAGTATCAGATTTGTCACTATTAATCTTTAATCACATTTTTAATAAACTAAGTCAAGGCTTTAAGGAGTATTTACATTTTGCAATGTTCAACATGAAAACATATTGTATGCTTTATATCATGCTTTTATCAATTTTACAAGAGACAATCATCATGTGTATTTCAATATTCAATAGTTGTCAGCAGTCCACGGATTATTTAAACTATTATCCTGCATATCCATGTAGCTTCCAATACTATCTATATCAGATATTCTCCTATATTTTACTTACTTGACAGCCTGTCCAATGATATGTTTATAGAAGGATCTGGTGAAGTAGCAGTCCAAGAGCTTATTATCATACACAGCCTTGGCGATGATGCGCCCCACAAACTTGTAGTAGCTGAGGTGGTTACTGTTACAGTGAGAGGAGGGGTTGATGGCGTAGGTGACCCTGTCCCCCGGGGAGGTCCTGAACAGGGCGTACATAGGGTTAAAGATTTCCCGGGAAATAATGATGTACCACTCCCTCAGTAAGCCACCAGCATCCTGCCCTTCTTCACCTGGAGATTAATAATAATGGTTTCAATTCAAATCTATAGACCATTCCTTATTATGTTTTCATAACCACTGAAAAAAAACATCTACAGTAGAAACCTACCTTCAAACACAATGTAGAACCTATGCTTCCATTCATCAGCCGTGCGCCTGAACAGCTCTCTAAATGAGTCCTCAAACACGTGTTCTCTCTTGACGTGAACGGCCAGATCCTCTCTCCTCATCCCCTCGTCCATTCTCTCCAACTCCTGCCTGAAGTAACGACGCTTCACATCAAAGTCCAAAATACGTGTGTGGTCCACCAAAACTGAGAACGGACCATCAGAGAGAGGCGTAGTGGACTGCCGCAGAATCTGGTTCAGGACTGTTCTGTGTGTCTCTATCCAGAAAATCAAAATCAAAATTCTCATTCAAAAACTTTATTCTTTTTAATTTTGGGGTTAAAATACTCTTAAAACATTTCTATTCATGTATTCAGAATTTCTAGAGAAATTGAGATAATTTGAAAAAATGAAAATGAAAAAAGTTTCAAATCATAAAATGGCCACAAGATAATGTTAACAGTTATCATTATTATCTGTCCATGGCTTTTCAGATTGTCTCACCAGCAAATTTAAGGAACTTTTGCGTATCTGGTGGAAGGGTTGTTAGAGAGGACACTGATGTCATTGACCCATCCCTCTGGACCGGGGCGGGAGTCTCACTGCCCGGGGCCGCGGGAGAGGCCGGGGCCAGGTCCATGTTCAGGTGAGCTAACTGGTCCTCCCTTCTCTGTGACCTCTGATCCTGGGATTTCCCATCCTTTTCTCCTGTAAAGTCATCACTTTCTTTATATGTTATGTAAATGTTTCCATCCTTGATCAAATTACAAAACTACCTAACATCTAATTTAGATACATGTATTACTGCATTTGTCAGTTCAGTACTTCTTAGAGGGTTGTATTAATATCATTCATGATCATTAATGTTAAGATCATCACTACTGACAGCAGACACTTATACATCGTACATGTTTATCTACAATATTTCATAATATGCATAATCTAAATATACTTACTATTTATTAAAAATGATAATGACTGAAATTTAGATTTTAGTGGATATCGATTGTTGTTTCGGGGCAATGTTGTTTCACTTTTCATCTATTATCTAGTGTAAACACATACTGTAAAACTTTTAAATCATAGTGTCTTCTCCTCTGCTAATTTTGTTCACAATGGACTTTTACGAGGAGCGCTGACTTTTACAGTTGACGCTTACTTTTACGCTAGGGCTAGATGTACAGTAGCTCTTTTATGATATTTATTTTTAGCTCAACATTGAATTAAACGAAAATAACAGGTTATTTCAATGCACATATAAGTTATCCCTGAAGAAAACGACACCCACCCTACCCTCAACTCCTGGTCTTCACATGTTAATGCCCCTAACACAATACCTATGACCACTAGAAAGGTTTTCTTATCTATTATCAATTCTGTACTTCCGTACATGATACAAGTTTAAATGTCCAAGTAAACCGTCAACTGTAGAAGTCAGTGCTTCTCGCAAAAGTCCAATATTATAATCATGATTTCAACTTTGACGTGTCCATTTCAAGATTCAAATGTGCAAATTCATGTTTTATGTCATGTACATGTAGAAAGCTGAACAAAATCTTTTTTTTTTTTCATTTGAAACACCAGAATATTCTACATAGGCCCTATTTTATAGACCAGGGTACCTTACCAGCATGTACAATAAACTCTAAACTAATCTTTATAGATTATAGAATAGGTATCTTACCAGCATGTAAAATAAAGACCAGAATAATCTGCATAGACCCTAGATTATGGAACATACACCCTAGATTATACAACATAGACCCTAGATTATAGAATATAGACCCTAGATTATAGAACATAGACCCTGGTTTATACAACATGGTACTTTACATAAACACTAGACTAATCTTTATAGATTATAAATCAAGAACAAGTACCTTATCAGCATGTACAACAAACACCAGAATATTATACATAAACTAGATTATAGAACGTGTAACCCTACCAGCATGTACAATGAAGAAGGCCTCAACAGCTGGCTGTAGGATAAGGACCGCGTGATGATCTGGAGTCCTGGCCAGCTCAGTCAGACACTCCCCCAGGGTGTTCCACAACTCGTCCAGACCCAGCTGTTCACTCAGGGACTTCTGGGGAGGGGACACATCCTCTGCCTTCTCCTGGGGAGTCGTAGAGGGGCCTACAAAAACAAGTTATTGGCTATAAAACTGGTTTTAAATTGCATCAAGAATAGATCTGACCAGAAACTACCTACACTTTAATACATGTTATTACTGTTTTGCCGATTCTAATCCAACTCACCAACAAAACACACTTTTAAAATGAGTAAAAAGATAAATTTCCTGGATTTTGTGTTTATACCTGGTTGATCCACATCCATTGGTGAGTCTGGATTTCCCTCCACGGGGGGTGTTGGATTCTCGGTCCCTCCCTGCTGCCCCTCCTGTGGCCCTTCACTAGCTTGTTCAGTGGCTCCACTCCTACCAGCACCCTCCTATAAATAACCAATGAGAAAACAAGATACAGACCTTGACATGACCAATAGAGTATTGGGAATAAATACGTAGTAAACCTCCACGTTACAGTAAATGTGTCTGTCCAGTACCTGCTGTTGCCTGGCCTGGTTCTGCTGTTCCGATCGCCGCCCTACCATCTCCATGATGGCTTCTGCCTCTGCCTCTAACGCTGCCATGGCTTCTGTGATGCTACTCAAGTCTCGCTCTGAATGATACAATAAAATTCATTAGACCTCCAAGTACATGACTGAAAGCAAAAATTCGGCATATATAAATGCTCTTTGTGAATATAAAAATCACAATTACACATCGTGAAAGTTTTGCATATAGTAAACTCTCTCTGAATGTCTATTCAAAACCTATAATGCAGGTTAATCATAGTGAGTAAACAGGCCTCTTACCACCCCTTCGACTAGTTCTTTTGGCCTGTGTTTTAGCGGCGTCCCTCAGCTGAATGATGACCTTGAGGATGCGCAAGAAGAACTGTTGACTGGACGTCTTACTGGTCAGTAGAGACATAGACGGCAGCTGGAGCTCGCGACCTACTTTAATCTTCTTAGGAGCTGCCACCACCACACTAGCACTGGGGTTATATCTACAACATTCACAGAAGATGCCACCTTAAAATCCCATAGAGTTTCGCACCCTGCTAGTATTGACATCCATTGGCATGTACTATAAACTACATCTTGAATGTTAAATAGTCTCTTTTCAATTTTCTAAAATGTAAGTTGTTAGGCCATAATAAATAAATTCCTAGATTCTCATCCAATTTTTTTTTAAAAATCGAGGCAGGCAGGCAGCTTTGATTTTTTATCTTTTTCAATTTTGAAGATTATTTATTGACTTGGTCAATCACAGAAGATTTACCTATAATACCCGAATAAGTTAAAAGTTATAGTAGAGGTCCATTTATCTCTTACTTCACATAATAATCAATCTTTCACAACCAATGACCCTAGTTTAATATATATTGCAGCAATTACCATTTCAGTCGTTGAGATCATGCTTACATTTGCGCGATTTAAAACGAAAGTAGAATGGCTGTTGAATACTGATTCCGGTCAGAATTAAGACGAAGAAAAACAGAAATTTAAAAAATCAGGCGGGGTTAAAAAATCAGTGCAAGCTGGGATGAGAATCTAAGAATATTTTTATAATGGCCTTATGTGTACTCTTTACTCGACCCAAATGCCTTAATAGTTAAGTATTTGGTGTGAAGTAAGAAATCTATGTTGCTGCCTATTCAAGATGACAGAGTATGGTTACTTTACCATCAAGCGAGACAGCAATAAGGGAAACTTGGCAAGCTGCATAACCAAGTCCAGATAAAAATGTCTGTTTGACTATTGGTTGCATGCACACACAACTTATTTACCAACACACAATAATGCTAACTTAACGAGTCTTAACACCATCTAAGTGTTTATTTGCAGCCTTTAAAAGACTAATTCCTGTCTTTAAGTTTTTTCATCATCATTTTTGGAGAGACACCTGCAAACATATATTTTACAACCCTGGCTCCCCTAAAAAATTCCATGTCTTTTCTCTCAATATTCTCATCAATACTTCTCAACACTTGAGATTTAGATTTAGAAAAAAGCTTAATTTGTAAGAAGAGGATACAGAATTTTGTAATATTGTTCTTATAAATAATAAATCAATTCATAATGAGATTTTCAGTTATTCAGTTATCCTTTATTATTATGAGATTTTCAGATATTCAGTTATCCTTTATTATTATGAGATTTTCAGATATTCTGTTATCCTTATTTATTATGAGATTCCTAGGAAGGTTGTCAATTTTGTTTTGAAAATTTTCAATTCACTTTTAACACCTCTCGTTGGCTTCGACGTCACGTTATACTGGAGAAGTAAAATACTAGAATTCACGAGTTTACAGACGAGACATTACATAGTGACATATATTCAAGTGACAACGTGTACTCTTTACTCGACCCAAATGCCTTAATAGTTAAGTATTTGGTGTGAAGTAAGAAATCTATGTTGCTGCCTATTCAAGATGACAGAGTATGGTTACTTTACCATCAAGCGAGACAGCATGAGAAAGACTTTGTAAGATACCTAACCAGGTTCAGACAAAACCTACCTGTCCTGTATGTGACCTTTAGAAGACTGAGTTGGGGTCATCTCCATATCTCGATCCTCTTCAGGGTCTTTGTTCTTTGTTGTAAATTCATGTAACTCATCCAAAAGAGATCTGTATTTAAACAAATTTACATACATGTACATACATACAATGTAGTATGCTCTGTTTGTTGGACTGAAAATTTTGCATTATTTGTGAATTCAATTTATCCAAATTTTGATTCAATATCATAGAAATATAATTATTGTTGACTAAGTATTAGATCAATTACTATTAGCTACTTTTTCCTTTTTTCCTTCACAATTCTCAAAGGATAGGGAATAATCTGCCATGACAGCTCATGGTATCATGATAAATACTTCAGACTGACTACACACAGTCATGCCCATGACCTAGTTCAGTAATTGAGCAAAGCTGATATGACTACAGATGGTAAGGCAGTAATTGATCTAACCTGATATGACTAGACTGTCATGTCGAAGATCTAGTTCAGTAATTAAGCTAACCTGATATGACTACAGACTTTAATGCAGTAATTGAGCTAATCTGATATTAATACAGACGGTAATGCAGTAATTGAGCTAATCTGATATTAATACAGACGGTAATGCAGTAATTGAGCTAACCTGATATGACTACAGACTGTCATACAATAATTTAGCTAACCTGATGTGACTACAGACTGTCATGCCCAGGACCCTGGCCCCCTCCAACAATAGCTTGAGAACAGCTTGTCGGGTGGCATTGTTGGCGTAAGACAACTGAAGTAACAAGTTAGTGGCATCCTCTAGTCCTTCTTCTGAGCAGGATTTAGAGGTCAATACCTGCAACGCAAAGGGAGATAACTTAAATTACATTATCTGACAAATGAAGAGCAAATGGAAGTTTTTTGTTAAGAAAGGACTTTTAGTAGCTTTTTTTTTTGTTCCATCATTGACAGGAAGGATATTAAAGAAAAACTTATAGAAATTTTCATCACATTTCTATCTAATAAGAAGTATTAATCAACAAACTACATGTTGAGTTACATGTATATAAGAGTACAACTGACCTGTACAGCTAACTGAAGTCTGTCCTCTAACACGACTGAACCCTCCTCTTTCTCCTCTGGTTTTTCTTTCACTACAAAACAGACAACTGAACTGTTACAGCACATGTAAAGAGCAAAGATATCAGCGTTAAAACATGTAAAATTACATAACTCATCATCATACAAAATTTCCAAAAGGCAAAGAAATTCTGCAGCTCTTAATATATAAATTTCTTTCAGATATTTATCTACTTTGTTATCTTTAATTGGTTTACACATACATCATGTACATATTTTGACATGTTTCTGTTTTTTCCTGAAAAAGTTATGTTTATCCAATATTTTCCATCCAGCATTTTTTTTATGTTGTAAATGTACCTCCTTCATGTGTAGCTCAAATAAACAACATTTAATATCTATACTAAAGCTATATCAACTCACCCTTGTTTTGTTCCTTGGGCTCTTCTGCTGGCATACTAGCAGTACTGACACCCCTGGACACTACTGACGGTGTGGCCTGCGTGGTGCTTGCTGTTGTGGTGTTAGTGGTGGTACCTATGGCAGGTGATGCGGTAGTTGTTATCAGTCCAGTGGACGCGCCGCTGGAGGCAGTTGTAGAGGCAGAACTGATAGAACTGCTTAGTTTTACATCAGGTAGAGCCAGAGACACCAGCCCTAGAAGTCTTAATAACCTGTCCGTCAACAACTGACTGCGCTTTATCACCGGGTGTGATAACATAAACATGAGTTGTCCAAGAGGGGCTGAGTCATAGCTAAAGAAGTTTGCTTCTCCATCTGTATTGCTGGCTGTTTTCTGAACACTTTTACCTTTTTTGTTTGCATTAAGACTGTCCAATTTGATCAAATGATCCCAGAAGTCTGTCTCTGTGGAGGAATCTTTGGCACTTTTGGGACTAGCACTAGAACAAGGGGTTTTAGTTTTACTTTCACTTTCTGTCTTATTGTCTTCACCAGGATCACTGCATTTTTCTACTTCTTTCACTTTGGTGGAGGGAAGAAATTGACTGGGGAAAATCTTAGCTAGAGCTATTAAAGTATCTAACACATGTCTACACACAACTGGGGAAGCTTGATCGTGGATCGTCACAGTGCCTGGGCAGCTTCCTGATAAATGTTTCTTGCCTGTTTTATGAATTTGAAAGACATTGGCTCGACAACCAAGAGCTGCCTCTAGACTTATGGACAGCCAAGAACCCTGGTTTTTAGTGTCACTTTTAACTGTCATGTCACTATCTGCAGCCAGTTTCCTCTTCCCTTTCTCACGTATTGATTTTTCTTCTTCGATACGACATTCACCCGTTTTTTGAAGAATTGATAACAGCGCTCTAATTACCCACACCCTTGTTGGACTGTGATAACACAAATTGCGTAACACTCTATGAAGTCTTGTCGTGTTTAATTTGGGCTCATCTACAAACAACAACACTAGTAAACAAGTCAATGCCTCGTGATCCAGTAAATGCCGCCCCCGTACTTTAACTGCATTTTGATTGGAGCTAGAGCTGGGTCCATTTAGCCGATTTGACGCCCATGTCCAATTTGAACTGCTACGGGGAAGTGCTCTGATAGAAAATCTACTTCCACCAAGACGACCTCCAAATCCTAGAAAACAAAGATTCCATTTTTATCTGTCATTCTTCAAAAAGTCTAAAGACTTAAGTGTCGTCAAAACTTTCAAAAATAATTGAAATTAAAGAAAAATTTTAAGATGATATTAGTTGTGCATACTCTATAAATGTTTAGTATTGATAAAACTTGTTTATGTGGACACATTTGATATTGATGTATCAAGTATGCAAAATGTAATAGTAAAGAACATATCGTTCACCTGAGTGTCTTAGGATAGCTGACAGAGAACCGGCTCCAGCAGCCTGGGCAAACAACCTTTCCTGCATCAGTCGGCGGTGTCTCTCCTCTAACTCCCGCCGCAGTGTCTGGGCCTCGGCGGCCAGGTCTGGTGGTAGAACCGCCACTGTGCTGTCGTCCATGTCCGCCATCACCTGTTGTCGCAGGGAGCTGGGGAGGGAGGCCAGGAAACTGACCGGGTCTACAGGAGTTTCCGAGGTGGTCGACTGTTGCTGTACAGCAGCTAGTCGGGCCTGTTCTGTTCTCTGTTGTGCAAGAACCTGGTAACAATAAATACTGCTTGTTAATATCAGTGGAAATTATCAAACCTGTTTCCTTAGAGTGGGTGGTCTCAGAAAAAAAAAAAGAATATTTGGAGGTAAAAAATACAGTATATAAATATATCATCAAAGTTTCAGACACTTTTATCAATTAGATTTATTCATATGTTGATAACAATAAAACAAATGATAGATGTATAAACTTCTACTTTCTGTTGTCTTTCAGATATATGTCAGTTCAGTACTTCTTAGAGGATGTTGCAGCTCAGGAATCATGCAAACAAATATCATCACAACTGACAAGAAAACTTTCAAACTTTGCTTGCCTATCTTTTATCAATTACAATGTAATCCCCCTCCCCTTCTTTTTCCCTGACTCTTTGACATTAAGACCGCGCTGCATTACCTCTTCCTGGATATTGGGTGGTAGCGCTGCTAGGAAGTCTGGGTTGACCTGCAGTGACCCCGTGGACTGGGCTGTCTGGGCCTGCTCCCGGGCACTCTGTCTTATCCTCTGTAGTCTCATCTGCTCAGCTATCACTTCCTGACGAATGTTCTCTGGCAAGGCCTCCAAAAATGATGGATCCACCCCATCTGGAAAATCTGTATATAATCACACATGGAGCAAAAACATGTAGGAATATTCTTCATATTTTTACTCATGTGTGGAATGGTAGGGGATGTACATATAACGACATATAGTTATAACAGAATGTATGTATTCAATGCCAAGAAAAAAACACCAGGAGGACAATTTAGGAGAACAGACAGTAATTTGTACATTCACTTTCTATGTACATGCAAGTATTTTTATTCTAAATCAATGACTCACAAGTGAGTTACTATACCTTATTGCAACAAGACAAAAAAACCTGTTAACAAACTTTTAACTAATGACTGATCAGTATTTGCCGATAGTATGGTTAGGAGAATTAAATTTCTGTTTACCTCCAAATCCTACATCTGGAGCTGAGCCCGACTGTGTTGAGGGGGCACCTGCTGTAGCTGTGGTATCCTCTTCATTACCGGTAGTGGACCTTCCTGCCTCACCCCCCGTAGACAAGATACTGGAGGGGACATTAATGGAGGCTGTGAGAGCTCCCATCATGCTGCTGGTGAGGGCTGACAAATTGACCGGGGGGTCGTTACTCTGGGGGTTGTCTGGGAAGAGACTGGAGGAGAACCCATGGTAGGCAGGAGGGGTGGATATCCCTGCTGTGTCAATCGTCAGGGCACTGTAGAAATATATAGAGGACAAATAGTATCTTACTACACTTGAATTGTATGTCTTCCATCCTGAAAGATC
>PRKT01000177.1:136778-227985 GCA_003671525.1 Saccostrea glomerata | reverse complement strand
CTGGCCCAGTGGTTCTTGAGAAGAAGATTTTTTAATGACCCCACCCTATTTTTGTCTTTTCTTGATTATCTCCCCTTGCGAGGGGATATGTCCCTTCATTTTAACAATTTAAATTCCCCTTTACCCAAGGATGCTTTGTACCAAGTTTGGTCAAAATTGGCCCAGTGGTTCTTGAGAAGAAGTCGAAAATGTGAAAAGTTTACAGACGGACAGACGGACGGACGACGGACAAAATGTGATCAGAAAAGCTCACTTGAGCCTTCGGCTCAGGTGAGCTAAAAACAACATAGTAATGACAGAGTGAAAACTATCAATATCAGCTTTGTTTCAAATTCTTATCCACATAATACTGTTCTTTGCTCACAACCACATCTGTTTTTACTTTATAAATACTTTGATACTAATTGAGGCTTTATCCTCAAATGACAATAAATGCTCAGATATATATTTATCAAATTCAGACTACAGTACCACCCTCAGAGTCCTCACCTGTTGTGTTTCCTTCCTGAGATTCTGTAGTCTGTTGTAACGAAGTCTCTGTCTCGGACTTTTTGACCTTTGACACTACACTCTGAGCTGGTTGGTTGACGCTCCTAGACAGGGTCTCCAGTGGCTTGAGGGCCGCGTTAATCGTGTTGGCCATGTACGGACTGGACAAGTCGAGACTGTGTGGCAGACGAGCTAGATCTGTCACTAAACCTTTCTTCAGGAGAGACTTCACAACATTGTTCATGACTGTTTGTTGGCCTTTGAACATCTGATTGGGGACCTGCCCCCCTGGACTAGGACACGAGTCAATGATAATACTGATCAGATTGGTCAGGGCTCGGATTTTGGTGTGTTTCAGGGCACTCTCTGGCAGCACTAGAGCTCGCTGGAGGGCCCCCTTGATTTCTGTTACAAGGCTCATCTGGGCATCAGGGCTATGGTTACAGGAGGCTATGCTGGCGATGAAGACTCGGGAGAGAGCCGGACAATCGCGATCCCCAAATATCTGGCACTGAGGTAGAAGGTTATCCAGAACAAATGCCAAGACTGTACACTCCTGTCATGGTGACAAATCATTAATTTACAATCATTAAATGA
The DNA here is from genome assembly GCA_003671525.1 of Saccostrea glomerata. Classification (NCBI taxonomy): domain Eukaryota; kingdom Metazoa; phylum Mollusca; class Bivalvia; order Ostreida; family Ostreidae; genus Saccostrea; species Saccostrea glomerata. The sequence continues at coordinate 226,899 of PRKT01000177.1, read as the reverse complement.
TGATTCAATTACTGAAAGCATGCACTCTACTAGGAACAGTAGAACTCGCTTATAACGAAGTGCAAAGGAGGGACATTTTTGCTTAGTTATGTGTGTAATTCATTATATCCATTAAGTTTATCGCAAATATTTTGAAGTTACAGGGAATGAAAATCACTTTGTTGTAAGCATGAATTCATTAACAATTTCATTTCATTCAAGTTTTCAAAGTAACTAAGCTGACGGAAAACTTAAATGGTACATAGTACAAAGTTGAAAGGAGACTGACCTCATGAACGAGAGGGGTTTGTGCTGCCTGGTAGGTGTACTGGGTAATCAGTTGTGTACAGCTACTGTAGGACTTGACCACCTCAGACAGCAGTCTCAGGACACTGGACTTAGGCATCAAAGGTCGCTTCTTCTGCTGATCCTCACTGACCTTGACCTCTTTGTCTTTGGTTTGATCTTTAGTGCTCTCAGACTCTCCCTAAAAAGTAGGTCATTCTTAATATAAAGATTGTATTAGCATGAAATTTAAGCCATCTTTCTTCTTTCATGTACATAATGAAAATGTTTTAACATCTCCTTGGCAAATCAGTTATTACTCTAGTATAATTGAACTTGATCAAAACATAAGGTTCTATCATACCGTTTGTTCCTCCTCGTTTACAATATCAGCTGAACTGCCCTGTCTAGGAATGGCAGGGGGCCTCATTTCACTGGCGATGGCTTCAGCCAACGTAATGGGGGGCTGGACTTCAAATCCTCCAGATACACCTATAGTGATCAACATGGAAGACTCATTAATGTGCAGTTATCATGGGCTATCAGAAAATGGTCCCCATTATTACATATTTCAAAAGGTATTAAAGGTTGCACTGTTTAGTTTGTACAAAATCACAGATCAAAGTAATTTTTTCCAATATTTGGCATTTGAGATGATTCTCAAGTTCCAGTTATAACTGGCCTATAACTGGCCTTGAATCTGAGATGGTACAGTCTGATGTTTAATGCCTTACCATCCTCCTGGTTGTTGTACTCTGCTATCAGACAGTTCAGAAGGTCCTGCAGTACCTCTTTGATTGGAGATTCTACCGTCAGGGACACACATTTGGTGGTGGACACGCTCTTTAAAATCTGTGGACCATTGTAGCGAGCATCTTCATCTACACAAAATTATTCTTCTTTTTAAAATTCAATGTAAATTTCACTAATGAGACTGAGCAATAGTGAAAATACTTGTTGACAGACAAAGAAATTTGGACAAACATCTCAATGCTGACCTCTTCACCTCCATTCAACCAGTGATGACATAACATAGGATATAAATCATAACTAGAACTGTCCAAAAGGGACAAATACCCCCCGCTGGGTTTTTCAGAGAAGGTGCCAATTCAAAAATACTTTATGGATCTAGAGGTGTTCACAATTTACTTACAAAAATTTGCAGTGAAATATAATTGCTCATCATGTTTCTTAATGAACGAAACAAAGGTGCAACTAAATGAAACATCAATACTAATACATTGTAATTCCATTGTAACATTATTTTTTTATTTTATTTTTTTATTTCTCCATTAAAAAAAATATATTTCAATTATGTGTTATGTCACTCTGCAAACTGATTGTTGAAAAAAAATCATATCATACAAAATCAAATTAATCTTGATAACTTTATATCAAATTCATTTTGAAAATAAAGAGCTGGTCATCCAGTAATGAAGTGCTTTGACAGACAATAAATTACAATTAAGAGAATAAGGAAGAGAGATCTTTAATTCTTGTGCCCAATTCCCAGGAGATAACACATGGTTCATAATGAGATGCCTTAATGTTCAACTTCCCACACCAAACTCATTAATTTATCTTTAACTGGATTCATGTCCAGTCATTATTCCCACGAGACAAATGAAATTACATTATCTTCTGTGCAATGTAAAAACTGTTTTTAACACTTGATGATGTTTCTTTTTTTTAAGTTTTTATGAGTAGTTTTAAGCTGTAGTATTTTTGTACAGATATTCTAGATTCTATGTCTCAAACCTTATACATGAGCCCAAAATGAACAAGTCAATTAAAATAAAAAATAAAACCTGTAAAATGCAAAAAAATGAACAAAAAGAGTTGAAAATTCCAGGTGCACACCTTCATATGGTGAATAATAAGTGTACAAATTTTCAGATTAATCCTTGAAATAGTTTCTGAGAAACGGTCCGGACAAAACCACAAAATAAAAATGAAAAAACACCTGTAAAATTCAAAATAATAATCGAATCAAGATGAAAATACCAGGTGCACAACTTCATATGGTGAATAATATGTGTACAAATTTTCAGACAAATCCTTCCAATAGTTTCTGAGTAATGGTCCAGACAAAATCTCGTCTACAGACAGACGGACAGACGGACGGACGGACAGACAGACGGACATGGTGATTCCAATATACCCCCCCTAAACTTCGTTTGCGGGGGGTATAAATACAGGAGTAAGTACCTCTTCTACTTGAGGCTGGTGGAATGGCAAATCTACACGTTGTTTTAATGACGTCAGAGAACAGTTCCGGGTCTCGGCATGCTGCAGGTCCCAGCACCCGAAACACATAATTCACCTCTTTGGAGCCCATACTGCCCGGTTTGACCCCATTGGAGCTGGAGCCCGTTCCTCCGGTGGCCTTTTTTACAACCTGGTCACAAGAACAGGGGAAAAAAATTGTAATTATCTTTCAGGCAAGCAAACAGGGGTGAAATGATATCGAAAATGATTGCAGCTAAAAATAAAAATAAGCATCTCTTCCATTTCCGACATGAGTTTATAAAATTATATGAAATTGGATTCATAGTAATATTTTCAGGTCATGTAATGTACATTTACACTTATGTGATAACCACTTTAAGAACATCTATGCTTCACCTTTTCCATGCAGTATCGTAATGATGCAGGCTCTTCAATGATATGTCGGAAAATTAGGGACGAAAGGGAGATAAATCCTGGGAAAGAGGAACTCTGGGTCAGAGTTAATAAAATGCGAGGTCCACCAAGCTCAGCAAACAATACGGCGTTCTGGTGATTTCTTGTTAACCGTAAAATCAGCCGCAACGCAGCATGTAAACAATCAGCCTCAACCGGAATGTTCATTAAAGACACAATACACCTAAAAGACAATAAATAATTGATTATATTAAACTAGCTCGGTAAATAGTCTACATGTTTATCTTTGTGATGAAATTTTCTTATCTTTAAGGACAGTACTAAACAAAGAAATTTCATCAACTATTCGGACTGAATTATTTCAACACTGCATATGTAATTTAAAACTTTTCTTCAATGAATACCTCTTAGGTTCCTTACCTAATAATTTGGGTAATTTGATCAGAATTTATTCCTGATACTATCACAGACTCTTTCATCTTCTCTTCAGCCTTTGAGGAACTTTCCGTTTCCATTTTACTTACAGCTAAATAAAACACAAAAACAATTTATTATTTTTCACACTACTTTGCAATAAGAAACATATATAAATTCCAGAATATTTTTCTGTCAGGTCATTGTAACCTAATTTGTCAAGATTTGTTCTGTGCCACTTCAGGTTGTATGTCTTTACTTTCCTTTCTAGTAATCTACACGAATTTGTGCATCATTATCTGAACTTTACCTGACTGTGCCAACTCGGCAGGGAGGTCCTTAGATTCCTCTTTAGAACCATTCTCTGAAAGTTCCTCAGGAGAAGGGAAGGCCAACATGATGGGACGACGATTTCCTGTCTCTTCATTAATCTACACATTGTGTAAATAGAAAGATCAACATTCCACTTAGAGGTTCATAGTATATGCTTTCTAATTAGAAAAGATAAATCTTATCATGAAAAACTTATCTTTATGTACATTGTACATGTACATTTATAATATGATACTAAAGCATCAGCCTACCTGCACCATAGAATTGAAGTTGACAGTGTACCTTCTTCTTCCTGCCTGAAACCTGTGAAATATTTCAGAGTTTTTGACTCTATAGTCTACTTACAATATCGAACACTTCCGATGTACATTCCAGAAGTCATGATATAATAAAATTTAATTTTCAAACTAAAAAATATACTGTTTGATGCAGTGATCAGTTTGACAGAAAATATCAGATAAGCAGTATCAACAGGCAGTTTTGTCTATTCTGACATATGCTTGTCTTTATGCATTCATCAGGAAAACAATAGATCTTGACCACTAGTGTATCACTACAGTACATTACTTTGTGAGCATTCTGTGGCCTATACCTGATACTAGTTTCCCCGGCCTGATAAGCGTCATCAATGGTTTTATTGTTCACCGCTGAGTATTTACACCATCTGCCGCTACTGTCATCAAACCATTTCCATGTGTGACTATGACACTAAATATACAAACAGAACTCTAAATCAACAAAATACCATTCTATTTGTTGACAATCCCTGTCTAATACAATCTAAAGAATACTTGTTCACTAGAAAGAAACACATCTCATAGTATAATTTTTCTTTTACATTTATCAATAATGTACCTACTTAGCAAAATATCAGGACTTCACAGAGCATGGAATAGCTATATGTATTCACTGTAACTGAACGTACATTCAAAATTCTCTAAATTCTGAAATTCTAATACATTATCAGGACACATACCAGTAATTTGTTGGCTTCAGCTTTTCGTTTTGATATCACAGACACCTTCTCATACAAATCCAACAGAAGCAGTAAGGGAGACAACCACCTATTCAGAAAACATAGTCAGATTACATGTAGTTTCACTTTTTCCTATAGATCGTGAACGTAGATCCAGTAAAACACTTATAGCAAACACGTTTTTCATACATTAATGTTTACAGCATTTTCAGTGATTTAATTCCCCATGCCTTTAAAATATATTGCAAACTTAATGTATATTAGGAACTACTTTTATAACAAAGTAAAATTGTCTATCCCTGGTTCTTCCTTATAGGCTTGTTTTACTATACACATATTTATAGAGATGCTGTTGTATAGCTTACTTAGGAGTGACTGAGTCTTTGTTTGCTGTAAGGAATTCCTGTCCACTGTTCAACACCTGCACCAATATATCAGTCAACCAGACACTTTCTACACTTTCCGCACATGGTATCATCATTTCCTGCAATTGTTACGTCAATGTCCCACATCAGTTACAACTGTTTCATTTATCAAAATATTATCCCTTGCAATTCTATGAGTGTGCATTTAAATCCTATATATATTCAAACTCAGAGTCTGCATACATGTACATAGACTAGCTTCAAAAATATTACACACTTGACTTTACATAAAATGCAAAATACATGTAGATTACCTCAAATAATAAACTAAAGAGATGAAGTCTGGCAGCAAACTTGGACGCCTTGGACTGGAGATGATCTTTGTTTGCGTCTGTAGCTGACTCTAGTTCATGACCCTCCTTAAGGATCTGCTGTCCCATCGACTGAATCTGTAAACAAATAAAACCCAAAATCAGGTCTGTAAACAAACAACCCAAAATCAAAATTGAGTTCATTTCTCTCTACAAACATTGCAAATGTGGAAAGCATAAATTCTCTCAGATACACATAGTATCAACAGGCAGTTTGTCTTTTCTGACATATGCTTGTCTTTATGCATTCATCATTCATTGTTATATACCATCCTTATCTTCATACCCTTAAAGCTCTTCAAAACATCTATTTAAATAAATTTCAAAATACAGATCTTAATGAATCTGGATAAACAAATAAAATGACTATTTTTCACCCAATTATTATACATGCAAGCATACAAAATAAATAGACCAATTCAAAAACTAGTCATATCAAGGCCCTTTGTAATTTCTGAAGTTCTATGTGTAATGTAGTCACTATACCTCTTTGACAAGATTTGATAGCACCATTTTCTGCCAGCCGGTCCCATTTCTACCGGTGACCACGATGAGGAGATCACACACTCTGTAAACGGTCTCTGGTAGAGTATCAAGAAGCCTCAAACATCCTACAGAAATAGAGAGCCATGATGAAATTAATTTTGAATCAAAAAGATAATTTTTAATAATTAGAAATCCGATTATCTTAAGCTTGTTGGTCCTAAAATTATCTTTTTCATTTTTGAACATGTGAAAACTGATAGAATGGGTCAAATAAGTGATTCAAGTCACCCTACAATTGTCTACCTCCTCCAAAAAAACATTCCCTTAGACATGATCTAAAGCATACTTTTTTTCAGATAAGCAGTATCAACAGGCAGTTTTGTCTATTCTGACATATGCTTGTCTTTATGCATTCATCATGTCTACATTGATGTTGAGTTTTTTTCTCCTAACAAATCCTCTTTATATTCAAAAGCAAAATCCACTTTCGGAAAAAAATTCCCCTAAAACAAGATTTTTCTAACAATGACCTATGAACTCCTGAAATTTAGCTTAGATCATCTTTCAATTTTAACTGTTTCTATAGAAAAGTTTAACTTACACCTAGGGATAAGGATGTTAGTAAATGATTCACAAAGAACTGAGAAGAAAAATACATATGTACCCCCCCCCCCCCCCCCCTCTTCTCTCTTCACCGGGTAAGACTTGTTCTGTGAAATTATCTAAATAAACCCCCTATTCTCACCGGGTAAGATTTGTTCTGTGAAGTTATCTAAATAAACCCCCTATTCTCACCGGGTAAGACTTGTTCTGTGAAGTTATCTAAATAACCCCCCTTTTCTCACCGGGTAAGACCTGCTCTGTGAAGTTATCCAGGACAGCTGTCTCCAGGGGCTCCTCCTCCTCCTGTTTTTCATTTAATTCCTCGGGTTTCTCCTCCTCTGTCTTGGAGGCACTGCTCTGTGTTTTCTTGGTACCAGAACCCGAGGGGGCGTTACTCTGAAAAGAATTTCAACTTCATGAACGCAATCTCAAGATGTAGCTGCTTGCACATCAGCAACTTTACTTTAATTACAAAATGCCTTGATTTTCAATTTTGCAAAGGATGTATCATATGAATTTTTTTTAAACATTTTGATAATATAGTCAGATAGGCAACTGTCAACAAGAAATGTTCCTGACATATGCTTGTCTTTATGCCATCATCATTCAACTAATTTTTTTTGATTGAGGGGAACTTCAAAGGTTAACTGTATCAAGATTTATCATGGTTTTGGGTAAGCACAGCAATAAGCTTTACTTGCATTGAAAATGTCATTTTTCCTCTATTAAAAAAAAATTGTAGAAAATTCTGTTCAATGACAACAGCATCCTTCATAACCTTACAGCAAACACCTGTGTAAACATAGGCTCAACCTCAGTCGTTTGCTAATATATATACATGAACATGTCTGATTATCTAAGAAAAAGTAAATGTTTGATTAATTTTCAGATGTAGTGATACAAGTAAGTTACCTCTTCTGTTGACATGACCACATTATCTCCCAGAGATAGAGCGATAGCCTGCATCATTTGATCCTCCTCTGACATCTCCATCACCATACCCAGGGGCTGTAACACAACATAAATCATTAATACCCAGGGGCTGTAACACAACATAAATTGTTAACACCCAGGGGCTGTAACACAACATAAATCATTAATACCCAGGGAGCATAGCATAACTAAACAGGCTCACTGTGACAAGGTTTGATAATAAGATTAATCTGACAAAGTTAGTGTACATAAGTCCTCAGATATGCAGTGTCAACAGACAGCTTTGTCCATTCAGGCATATGCTTGTCTTTAATGCAATCATCATAGTCAAGAGTTCCATCCCTTGATTAAATGCTGTACAAGGAATGCATTGATTACATCGATTTCTGTACATCTGTTAAAAGATAACTAACACATTTACTACAGCATGTTCTACACTGCTGCTTTTGTTTAGGTTTTTTTGTCAGTACTTACATTCTGAGCCCCTGTAGTGGCAGCTCAGTGTCAGTACTTACATTCTGAGCCCCTGTGGTGGCTGCTTGGTGTCAGTACTTACATTTTGAGCCCCTGTGGTGGCCGCCGCTCCTTGTCGAGTTGTCCCAGAGAAGGGATGAGTCAGGATAAATTCTGTAGCCTGTTCTAGAGATGAAGTAAGTGTCAGGGCCTCTATGCCATGTTCTCTACTGAAACCCATGTCTGTCAACTGAAACCAAAACATTAAATAGCTGCCATTACACGAAACAAGCTAAGGAATAAGTATACTCTCCTGTGAGTCCTGTCTAATGAAAGAGAACATGTACCATTTGCTATGCTACAAGACCATTACATCTCAAATGATGTCATCAACATTTTTCAATGTTCAAATAAGAATAATCAGATATGTACATTATCAACACATAGTTCTCTGACATATGCTTGTCTTAATGTAATCATCATATATTCTGTATCAAATCAACACTCCAAAGTCAACAATTGTACATGTAGCGTAACAAGATTTCAATATCTTAACTACATGCATTTTGCCTTTGACTACTTGACATGAACCGACTTGCATGTTTTTCAACATCTGCTGACTTTTAAAGTGCGTCACAATGACGTGTTTCTTTGCCTTTTTAACTAGTATCTCTAGCTACCTGTTGTAGATGGGCTTCGTTGACCTCAGGTTCACTGGGTCGGGAGGGGGCCATGGGAACTGCCTGAGAGGTCCCAGCTGAACTTGCCCCACTTGTAGAAGGAACAGCTCCTGTTGAGGAATTGGAAGCATTCCCCAACTCCTCCCTCTCTTTGGCCAGTCTCTCTCTGATGACATTCTCCCCTTTGATAATATTGCACAGGATTGCTAACATAGACTCAGACATACGACCTCCATACACCTTCAGTGGCTTCTTATTCCACAGACTCATCACAGCCCTGAATGCAGCCTGGAATTGACACACAGATTCTTAGTACAAACTCTTGTATATCAAGAAGCAAAGTAGACGAGAACATTCTTACGGACTTTTAGACAATGTTCTTCATGTATGTAGTTCACAATTTAACATGTGATTATCCCCATGTCAAAATGAACCCTAATCTTTGGGAGAGTTTATACACATTGGCCATAACAGTCTTTTACTTTCAAAATTCAATGATTTTATTTTTTCCTCAATTTTAGGGTTTACACTGCTTTTGAGCACTATTTATATATGAGTATCTTTAAGCCATCTGGTACACTTGCTTTTCAAGATAAATAATCAATATTGGGGAAAAAATCATAATTTAGGAACTTTCAAAATGTATACCAAATTCCACACTTCAGCTTTCAATTATAAAATAAGTACAGTAATAAAAACAATATAATTTTTTACAATTTTTAAACCATGTGAGAAAAATTACATTATGTCCCCATATACAACTTTTAAAAGGGAGTTAAAATCTACCTGTATACTGTATATCATACATGTAAATATATATCATATTTATAGCATTTTAAAACTTCCAAATCTTCCTTGTACACCAACCTTCTGTGCCTTGATTAAATACTGGACAGAACTAAATGGAACATATCCACTCTGACTAGATTTAGCTGGCATCACATGAGGGGTTTCTAGGACTGTCTTTGGGTTGGACATTCTCTCTATCAACATCAACCAGGAGTCCAGGAATTCTGCAATCTCCTCTGAAGGACCAAGTACATTAATACAAACCGTTGCCATATAAAATTACTATATTTACATGCAGACTTGTCGAAATCCGTCGGTCCTGTCGGCAAGGCCGGTAAAAATTTGTCTGGACCGATAACATTTAAGAAAACGGCAGTCCAGATGACCGTTTGAAAAAAAACATGAACGTAATGCAAATTTAATAAAGGTCGGGATCGGGATGCGTAGTTAAAGGTCACAAACACAGAAAAAATGGCCGCGTAAGCGGCATGTTGACGATGGCCAAGTAAATTTGTTATAACAAAGTCATAAAACATGTCATTCATGTCTATGTTAAAGACTCTCTATCCTAAGAAAGGAAACTTGTTAGATTGTAGGCTATTGAAAGTAATAAGGGACATGTTGATGCTGTTATTCATATGACTTTCTCAACGTCAAAAAAAGGTACAAGTATCTGGTCTGACAAAAGTTTGACTGGTCCGACCAATCATTCGACTTTGTCAGACCAAATGTCTGACATTGATAAAAAAAATTTGGACAAGTCTGTACATGTATATCATTAGGAACAATTTCATCTGTCTTAACATTGAATTTTAATTCTATGCTACTTCAAAACCCTTTTTACAAACCTGACAACTCTGATGGCTCCTTGTCATCTTTTGTAGAATCTTTTCCTAGCGATAATGCCCATTCAAATGCTCTGCGATAAAAAGGAAAAAATACAATAACTATAATAATGTACTTTAAACAAAACATTCAGATGATACAATACTGCTTACACGCACATACATTTTCATTATCAATAAGAAATCAGCTTTATAAATACATATTATAATTTTTATTCCTTATTTCGCCACTATTTCAGTAAATTCTTACTTGAACAAAGCATCCTGGCCACCCAAAGCTACAAACTTCTGTAACATTAAATGGAATGGCTGTTTCTTCTCATCAAACAACATGGACATGAACCCCACAAAACACACCAGAAATGTCAGTCTGCACAAAGATAGATCAAATTAGAACACATCATCTTAACACAAGTTACATGTACATACAAAATCAATCTTCCCTGTATCAATCTCCAGGTCCAACAAGATTTCAAAGAGCTATTTGATATAACCTTATATCTTAAGCTAAACGGTGCCAACCTAAACTTACAACAAAACAGACAAGTACATGTGTAAACAAAAAAAAATAAAAATATTTCTGTACCTTAATTTTGGCACCGGCGAGTATGGTGGAGGCTCCCACTGAAACCCATTAGTCAGGAGCTTAGTGAGGGACTTGGCCACTGCCTGGGCGTAGGGGGAGGGGACTGTGGGGGGTAGGGGTATCTGCTGAGACCTCCTCTGTCTGACAGGGCTCCCCACACACAGCTTCACTAACAAACTGAACAGCTCCGCCAGCGTCCGACAAAGTCTGGACGACACAGATAAAAGAGGCTTCAGCTGCTTCACCTGCGCCTGTAGAGCTGGAGGCATTTTGGATTTCTTTCCATCTCCCTCCTCTTTGGACGTGCTAGCCCCCTCGTTTACCTCCATGGGTGTCTCGTTATTTTCTGATGTTGACAAGGATTCCATTGCCGCGCTCACACCGTTGCTGCCCATTTCTTTTGTAGATCCTGGTGAGAGGTCTTCTTTCTCTACTTTAAAGTCTTTGGGTAACAGTTTGTCCATGTCAGCCTTACCGAATGTACAGCCTGGGGGGAGTATATCCTCACTACAAAGAGCCAGGAGGACTGTACTCTCCCACACTAAGGAGGTATACAGCTTACTCAGACCACTCAAAACTTTTAACCCCAGTTCTGATCCCCAGTGGCTCACAGAAATCGTTCTGAGGTCAGTCTGAAAAGAGATGTACATCCATTGTCAATTTTCATCAACTGTCTTTTTTTTTTCTTGCTTTTAATTAAATTTCAGTAGATTGACAAACTTTTAAGCTTTCTCAGATAAGCAGTATCAACAGGCAGTTTTGTCTTTTCTGACATATGCTTGTCTTTATGCATTCATCATATTAAAACACAACATTTGAAATCTCCTCAAAATCTATTGCACTATTTTGCTCTAACCTGTCCCATTCTGCACACATGAACAAACATCATGATGTAGGCGTGGCATGAGGACAGGGCATGAAGCAGGGGGGTAGCCTGTGGGGACAGAGTGGCATCAGATGGGGACGCCACACTGGCAAGCTCCCTCAGCAACACAGAGCCCCCTGGTGGATCCAGGGGTTGGTGAAGGGGGCTTAATTTCTCTAAAACTTCATCCAACTTCATCAGGCCCTGCTTCAAAATCTGTGGCTCTCTGGATAAGTTCTGCAAAATTGAAACAAAATGACCATTTCTACATGTACAGTGTATAATCTCCTTACCAACAATAAAGACAACAGATAAAGAATGGAAGATTATTTTAATCTGAAATTTTGAATTAGAGGAAATTTTATTTATTAAGCTAAAAATTTAAGTTCTCTAAATTATTTTTCCCTTACAAATACAGGGTACCTTACATTTCCCACAGTAAAACTTACCAAGATAGATTTACAGACAATGGACACCGTCTGACAGGCTGGTGAGGTGGGGAAGTCGATGGGGAGGTTAGGTAAGCCTAGGATACTCATCAGGGGCTCCAAGCCTTTCTGTGATACAAACTCCCGGCAGTGGTCATCCGTCGAATTGTTGGTCAAGATAGCCTCCACAAACTTCATCTGTAAAGATATGAGGAGATTTAACACGATTTCCATGGAAAATTCATTTTGTTTTTTGAGATATTATTTAGAATGACATCTTTGTATTCGACTCATCAAAAATTACAACATGTACATGTATTTTAACACACATCTCTGCATTCTGTATGTGCAGTAAATCCTTACCACATTCAAGACATAGTCCATCAGAGGAATTTGTTGCTTCTCTTGAGTACTTGGGGCTGCAGTGGCTCTAAATTATCAAAGGGATTTACAATTATTTTTCTGTGTTATAAAAACAATTGTTATCAACATAAATATGTAGAATACACAAATATCACAGATATAAGTGAATCTGAATAAAAATACAAAGGAGTGTAGATAAACATCTAGAGATTTAAATTTTATCAAATTTTTTTTTGTTTATTTTAAAAATACATGTAAATCTTTATTAAAAAATTGTTTAAAAAATCATTTGAAATTTTTTCAGACTTGCATGTAAAGGCGGCAATAAAACTGAATAATATTTATTGTAATGAAGTAAAACTCAGTTATAACGAAATCACTGGGACCTCTGAAATTACTTCACTATATCCATAATTCGTTATATCCGGAATATATTTGGAATTCTTAAAATTTATATAGTTGGGGATCCCAAAAAACTTCCTTATATCCGTGAATTTTCAATATCCGTGTTTGTACTAAATGAGTTTTATTGTATATAAACAACACTGTCAAGATGATTGGTGTTTCCTACCTAGCGGTCTCTCTCTGGGCCTCGGGCTTGTTCCCGTCTATGTCCTGGGTGTTAGGAATTTCATCTTCCTCCTCCTCTTCATCAGACGAGTTGTTATCCGGGGGCTGGGGTGACTGGACTGACATGTTCTGGGGCTCCGTCTTAGGAGTGGGTTTTACACATACATACTTCTGATCCCTCCCCATAGAACATACCTCCTCCAGCAACTATAACAGAAATTTTATTTATTTACATAGGAGTCAATTCTTAAAAGTTTGGCAAAGTTATAAAGGTTATAAAGGCATAGGCCACCTTTATATATATGCACATTTTGTGAGATAAGAAGGGGTTTTTATATTTTATATATGAAAACATGAAAAGACGATGGAAAAAACTTGAAATATAAACATAGTATGTCAGATTTCAGTAACATTCTGCATGATAAAATCACAAAGAAACAGTTCCTGTAACCTGTTGTTTTTGCATTGCCTTATTCCCAGCAAATACAGAGGTCTACCAGGAGATCAAATACAATGCTTTATTCAATTAATTTGACAGCTCCTTTACTTAAAATAATGACAGTAAATTAGTCTTCCAAGAAATTTCTACAAAGTTTCAATATCCTACTTTTATAATAGCTTTAGTGGCATCAGTTCTGAGGGATGGTTGATGTCTCATTAGTTCATCCATAGCATTGCCCAGGTTACTGGCCGTGTCACCTGTAAAAGTAACATTCACTGATTATCACTAGTTCCTAATCTTTGGCAGCTAAATATCAAATGCACATCCAACAGCAGAACTAATCATAAGATAAAAAGAAGCAGCGTACCGTTCTTACCGAATGGATCTGACCCCCTTCTTCGTCTCATGGCTGGGAGATAGTCAGGGGAGAGGAGGACTTTGAACAGTCTATCAAACGGCTTACAGCTAACAAAGGACTGTAAACCCCGGGCATTGAGACACAGGGCACTGAAGACGTTGGGTAAGGAAGCTAGCACCTCTCTCGTTGCTGGAACCTGCAAAAGTCAGTGAGTTTGTGTGAAAATAATCTCATCAGACAGCATCAAAACATTTTAAATAGCATGTGTTATCATACAGTTAAAGTATATAGTTTAGGGAGTTAGCAAGATTCCAGCTCTTCAAGTTCAGGACTATTTCCTGAGGCGCGCTGGGAAATAGCTTCAAGACTAATGCATGGAACATTAGTTCATTAATACATATTAGACCGCTACAAAATTAAAATCTAGAGGATGAATTAGCTTCTGAAGCAGGGATTAGCTCATTTAACTAACACACGGGGAATGAGTCCATTCACTGAGATTTCTAGGGAATTATTCACATTTTACTGCCTTACTTTTATACAGGAAAAAATCAGTAGAGGTATAATAAACACATTTATATTTCTCCTGGACTCTTGGTTAGCTTCTTTTCTTTTGTGACAACTAGACTAACTAATGGGGTTTGTTCTCTGACCAATTGGGTTAGTTCCTATGAAATCTGCCAAGTTCTGGACTTCTGGCCTATGAGCCTGTGAATGTTGTACTTACGTCTTTGATCAGTAAGGCATGGAGAACCACATCTGTGAGGCCACTGTCTTGTAGGGAAGACAGCAGGGAAGGTTCCTGGAAGACGTACACCGTTACTACATCTGTGGCTACAAAATAAAACAGGCTCTTCAACTACCTCCATCTCCATAGATAGGTACACTGTACATGTGACTCAACCACTTTAATTAGATATCCCTATTATGTTATTGAGTATATCTCTACTACATTCCTTCATGTACAAACCGGTACAATGTTATGATATTTAAATGTGATCATACTGATATGATCATAAATGCCTTCTGAGGGCCCTTAATTCTCACACAAAAACATCAACCACAATGCTTACAATATCTGGTAGATAACAAGTGTAGAAGCTATAAAATCCAAGATCTAAGACCACAAGGCCATGACCCAACGATGCAAGTCACTTCACTTTACTGTAGCATTGAAAACGACTGAGCATGCCATAGAAAGCATGACCAGAGATACACAATGCGTCCAAATAATTATTTCTGCTTACCCAACAAAAAGAGAGAGGGTCCATAGTATTCCGCATTACTGATGATGTGTCTCAGAGACTTTGGCAATGAACCATCCATCACTGTAAAGAATCAAAAGTTTAAGCCTCTAAGCCTCAAAAGATTTAATTTTATTGATCACTTGGTAAACACTACTGTATGAGCATTATCATGGTGCCTTTTGCTTCAGAAAAATACGAAAACTTACAAATAAAACTTAATTCTTGTGTTTTTCATTTGTATATAAGGCAAAACCATCCAACCAAAGTTAACACCAAGGAAAGGGAATAGAGACCTTATGAGCATAAGGAATCATGTAGCAATTCATGTCAGGTCCCGCAGGGCAGCGATTACCTGACTGTTCAATTAAATAGATGAATTGGATCAAAATACCCAAGTACAATAGTACAAGCAGGTGCTTCTCATGTCACAAACTAACAAATACTTACAATGTCTTATACTGTCTGAAAATGATGGGTCTGGAATAGCTTTCTTCAGGAAGTTGAGCATTGATTTCAGTAAGGCAGCTCTTTGTGGATAACACTGGACACCTGTAGTAAAAGAATATAAAATACAGAACAAGCCAAGGCAGCTTAGGATGAAACAATAAGTAGATGTTGTATGTATATTTTATATTAACTGTAGAAGCTACGAATACCAAGACACATGTCTATTAAAGACATGATCCAACGATGCTAATCACTTCCTTAATATTGCATTGAAAACGACCGCACATGCCATAAAGAACATGGACAGAGATACACAATGCAATGTAATTCAATAGTCGAGTGGTTAGTTAAGAACAAAGCTACTTCTTATCAAACTTTCTAATTTAAATATTTGTATTTTCTTTCCTTGTTTCCAATTTAAATTCTGACTACAGCCTGCCCTTCTTTTCCGACTTCTTGCTTTTAACTTTAATTCTGAATACAGCCTTTTCTGACTTAGTGCAACAATAAGACAAAATTTACCTGTTTTAGTGGGATTCTGTGGAATGAGTTTGTCGTTGGTGACGCCGGAAGAAGTTGAGGGCTGGTCGGGGTCAGCTGGGGCTGAGGGTCGGGCCTGGGTAACCTCCCCTGACTCGGTCTCCATGTCAGAGACCGGGGACACTGGGCTCTCCTCCAGAATCGACTCCCTCCTCACACGGATCTCAAAAGGCTGCTCTCTTCGGCACAGATCCACTTCATGCTAGGAGTAAATGAACAAAATATTTAGGTTCATAATTCTATAATACACAGATGTGTGTTTCACATGCAGACCTATACACCAAAATCAAGCACTTGCAGTAACAGACCTCTAATCTGTTTATAAATGTTGATAGTCCTCCTTGTGCTTGAAATGCAGCCATGTCCAGATTCGTGATCAGGTCTACCACTCTTACAGCCCTGGTTACAAATTGCTGTAAAAATCAGTTATAAATTTGGAGGTGAAATATTCATTTCAATTTGATGATGATTTCATTTTAATCAAAGCATCTGTTTTAATTTGACAATTATTTTTTAATTAAAGCATCTGTTTTAATTTGACAATTATTTTTTAATTATCTCCATTTAGAAGGAAACATGGCCTTTCAATTGAACATACAAATAATACTCAGACAACAAAGTTGATGAAGATAATAAGTTCCCAGGCCACTTACTGTAATATGTTCTTGTCCATCCCCATACCAATTGATCACTTTCAGTAGACATTCCATCATTCCACAGGATACCAGAGCTTCTACACCTAATAATACAACATACAAACTATAAGTGAATGTTCACAGGAATCACTTTAATTTTCTGTTCACAGAAATCATATAAATTAATCATGAAAGATGATGTCAGGATTGTCAGGAAATGTTTTCATGGAAATCGCAGATTAATCATCATATGATTCTACACAAGCAGCTGTACCATTTTCATAACTGGCCAGATGATACAGGAAGGAAAACAAGGCTGTGGCATACTTCTGTGGAAATGGGGTCAACTGGGGATCTGTAAGATATAAATAGAATGGTTTACACGACCTGAACATGTGAATAATATTACAAAAATAAAGTAGTAGATACACCTGTCCACGTTATATTTTACCTGTCATGTGTTGGATACAGGAGCGTACAAGTACAGGAAGAAAACCGTGGTAAGACGAGGCTCCAGTGGCATCAATAATGTTGTTTAACCTAAAACACATAACAGGGGCTCATTCAAGCTCTAAATTCATTTTTCATATTCTTATCGACTTTGTAAAAATTACAAAATAAAAGTCATTTTCAGTCTAAATAACTAAGAGGATAAGGCAGTTCACATACTTTGGATTTCTTTCCAGGTGAATGATGGAAGTTAGAGTTCTCAGTGAAGCAGCTTTGATTTCCTGTATAACACAAAGTAAATTTTCAAATTTCACTCACAACATCAAAACAATGACCTAATACCATCAAGATACACCTCCAATACAAGAATTATGATGGACTGTGTATATGACAACTTACGACAAAAGTGTTGTCTTTCAGCTCAACGATGTCAACTAATTCTTCTATGAGCCCTGGGTAAAGTAAGGAGTTCATGTTCTCCTGTATAGCATTGGAATACACTGAAAATAAAGACAAGGTGTTAGAAGAAAATCAAAACATCATGCTAAAATTCTAATCCTGTTTTCAGATCTATCTCATACAGGTTAAAAATATTCTCTCATATTCATCAGATATAATTTCTCTTATGACATTACACCGTACATGTACTTCAAAAGTTTGTCCATACGTTATAGGGTTAACTCTTGTGTAAACATCAACAATATACCTACTCTCAATAGCTTGGTGGTTAAAGAGTGGTGGCATGGAAGGCCACTAAGGCCAGAGGCCCTGGGTTAGAGTCCAAGTTAAGACTTGACAAAATGTTAAAAGCACCTCACCTAAGATAGCCAGGGCTTGTAGTCGAGCTTGCACACACTGGACACGGGCATGGTAATTGGAGAATAAATGGGCCAGTCGTATGTGTGTATACAGCAACATCTGTGATAAAAAAGAAAAAATAAATACTCAATTTCACATTCTCCTTCAGTCTCTTAAAACTTTTAATGTTTGTCAAGAGGTGAATTTAAACTAGAAATTTAAGGTTGTCTTGTACTTATGGAGATCTAATTCAATCATACGCAAGATAAGCCTAGTGAAATATTTCAACAATTTCAAATGTTTTACATTCTGTATTACAATTTTACCTGTTTCTCGTCTGGTATTCTGAAGTTAGCTAACAAATCCTCCATAATTTGTGATGGTAATTTTGTGGATTTATCCAAATTCTCCATATGTATAGAAGTTATACTGTTAGCAGCATTCTGTAAAATTTGTAATTTTTGATATGTTAAATGTTTGATTTTTGCATACACTTTATGTTGCATGAATGGATTAATATTATGCACAATTTAATAATGCATTTTTAACAGGAATTTAAAATGCACATAGGAAGGAAATAACATACAGCATATCTAACCTTTTTACTTCCCTTTTCATCTTTGTTTTCGACATAGAACTCGAAATGAAGGGTTGTTGCACTTGAAGGAAAGCTCTGCAAAATGAAACACAACAGAAAGATTATTCTGGGAATAGATATATTTTAAAACTGTTGAAATAAAAAATATACCAGTTATACTAACACAAATAAGACTAGACAAACAGTTTGATAGTTTACAAGTATAAATACAGCTGAACTTCACTGTAAGATTGTCTTTTTTTTATCACAGTGATTTCTTTTATGCCTATCTTTACCTTTCTGTATATTCTATCCGCTTGGTTACTTTTATGCTTATCTTTATTCTGACTTACAGATATTGGTACATCCTTACAACACTCTGCTAGACCAAAACCATTGTCTTTTCCACCCCAGCTCTACAATTAAACATTTGGAACAATTATTTGAGCTCTTCACCAACTTGCCATTGCTGTGTTCACTTCTGTGTATGATTGGTACTTACCTCTGCTAAATGTGTCAATCTTACAAGGAGCCCTTGTTTCTTGTCATTGCTTAATCTTGTGATGAAATTGGATCGCTTGCTACAAAATAGAACAGGTGTGTCATAAGACATGTAAAGGAAGACCGTTTGTATTCAATACCAAATTATCTTCATGTTTCCTGAGTTGTCTTCCTTCATTCCAAATTCTTTCATGATTTATAAAACTCATATTTCATAACATTAAATATTTGGGGCATAATATAGCCCAAATCTATTTTACAGGGATTATGTTACCTGTATTTCTACTACTGACCTGAAGACATAGAGAAGATTAAGGACCCCCAGGACCACTGTCATGTCACAGGAGGACAGCAGGGTGGTCAGGTGCTCCATGGAGTTGTACAGGTGTCTGGAGAAGCTGTGCTCAATCAGCAGGGAGGTAAAGTCCAGGATGTACAACAGTAACTCCTTCAGCTGCGGATAATAGAGAATCCAAATGAAATAATATGTTACCAGTCTGTGCCAACAATTTGAAAAGATCCATACAGATTTCCAACCTAAAGCTATTTTTGAACAACTTTACAGTTTAGTTTACATGATGTGTTTTAAACCATGCAAATTTTTGTGATCTGCAATACAATAGAACATTCTACATAAACAGAGAGCATTAATTATCTACTTGGTAAAGAACTATTACCCTTTCCTGGGATGGCAGGTCACAGGCCAGAGTCCATTTGTCTGCCTCTTTCTTACATGCTTTCTCCAAGATTTCATCAAACTTGTCCAATATATCTGACCAGTGGTACAGTTCACACTGAAAATAAATGTTAGTACAAATGTATTCATTATAAAACAGAGATACAATGCACTTAGCATTGTCCATTCACTAATTCCTATATACATGTACATTTGTATATCATTTATACTGCTGCAAAATTGCTTTGTTCTTTCTGTTCAATTCATGTATATTCATATTTTTACTATACAAATTTTATCTAATTTGGCAGAATTCAGTTCAATCAACAAAATCATTTACATTACTGTAAGAATCCCTCAAAATTAGCTGGTTTTGATAATGTTAAGAGGTGCTTAATGTTTTCCATCTCGGTGCATTTTGGGTTTGAGATTTCCCATTGTTGGTAAAATCATAGGATTTGTACCTTTCCATAAGTCCAGGATGTGACCGTGGTGATGGCCTGTAGCTCCTTGTATAAATCATCCTCAGTAGCATTTCTCAGCTTCTCAATCAGGACCCGACAATCAGCAGGCTGAAACATTGAATGTGTTAAATGCCAAATAACACATCTTAATGTTCTTTTTAATAAAACCTGACCTAAAATATGATCATTTAAATCAGGGTTTAACACTTACTGAAGCTTGCTAACCAATGGCAGCTGAAAATTGATGTCTGTCTACTAAATAAGTCATTAAGCTTGTTTTGAATGGATACTAAAATTCTTAATACTACAAACTCACTTGAAATAACTTAAGATCAATTTTAAAACCAAATGTTGTTAGCAAAGGTAAATCAATGTTTAAATCATCATATACTGACAGACTATAAATTCACCTTAAAAAGTGGAAAATTTCAATAAGGACAAATTCTTTCCTTACGTTTTTTTCAAGTCCCTTCAAATATTTTTAGGGTGCCCCCTACCAGCTGTATATGAAATAGGGCTGTGTATTGAGCATAAAGTTTAAAGTTGTATATGTATTTTGTAAGAATTATAAAATCTGTGTTTTTCCTTAATGATTATATAATTGTTCATTAATTTTAATTAAAAAATGTGAAATATTATCTTTGGTGATTGAAATTCCCATCTTTTTACCAGAATGAGAAAAAAAACTGCTTGTCTGATACATGTAGGTATTGGAGGTTATTTTTTGATATCATACAATATGATTTTTGAATAGCGATATATTGATACAGCCCTAACAGGAAAACCCTTTTTTATGCCTACACCCCTTGTTGAATCTCAACTTCTCCAACAGCCTTTGACTACTGGACAAGTAATTCACGACAAGAGTCCAAGAAGAAATTGCTAGCCCTGATGGGTATGGTTTCAAACTTAATGTGGACTGACTTCTGTGTATTTTTATCTGTTATTCCTCACTTTTACATTTTTTCAAACTTTAAGGGTATGGTTAGGTCCACTTACCACCTCTGTTGTTGATTTCTTTAATTTATTTCTATCAATCTTCATTTTTATTTTCTGTGATCTCTTTTACTCTTCATCATGGTTAGCTAACAATATAAAAAGTTACACATAATTGAGAGAATGCATACAGATATACTGAACTTTTCCCCCTTTCAAAATGCTTTAAAAGGGTTCAAAACAGCCCTATTTTTTGAGTGGTAATTTATTGCAGAATTACATATCCGTTAAAAAGTTGCCATCTCCCTTATTCATAATTATGTAATTGGTGAGGAGAAAATGCAACAGATAATACCAGGATTCAAATCTGGTCATCTAGTCACCAATATTCACTGGTCAGGTACATTAATGTTATCTGCACATTAGCAAGCCAACCAACCTTGCCTATTATCACATTCTCCCTCTTTAAAAGGTCTTTACCCCCAAAGACTAACCCAGTTTCTATATATATTGGGTCATCCTTAAAAATTTTCTTTTTTGTGGGAACACGCCTCATGATTTTAGGTGTGAGTAGGTAGGTAGGCTTTTTTTTTTTTTGGAAGACAAAATGTCAGAAATAAATTCCGATTATATAGAGATTTTAACTATCTCTTAGATTTCACCTTACTAATCAAACAAGAAAGTTAAAGCATTCTAAATGAATTCAATATTTTATTGCTCAAATATCAGAACACATCAGTTCTTTTTAGGCAAACGACAAATGTGATTTTTCCCCAAGAGATTTACATTCCGATCTCGTAAACATCATACCATGTATCTGTAAGGTGGAACTGACACACAATATAATAGTAATTTAGATGTTTTTCCTTTCAAATTCACTGTAACTGACAGAACTTTAGAGTCAATATTTCCCGCAACCTTCTTGGATGCCATCTCTAAATTTGTAGATCACGAAGACGTTTTAATAGTACTTGGGGGAAAGATAAAGCGTCAGTGTAACCAAGGCATAAAAAATATGAATCGGATAAACGACATAGGTGCAATGGAGACGTAAAAAAATATCAATACTTGATATCGCGATTACTTAACTTAGCGGAACTCTTTCGCGAAGGAGGTAGGAATCGTCTGTTGGGTGGGGGCAATGTGCTATTCAATACAATGCAAGATCTATCATTGTAGCATTTATAAGGACAGATAAGTAAAAAATCCTGGTGGAATACCTCGCTAAACAATTGCTGATCCAGCCTAATATATTTTTGAGAGGAGCCAATCCTAAATTGTCCAATTTTTAACGATATTTTTAATTAAGCGGACTCTCCTCTTTAAATTTTCATTGAAAATCGTCATATTTTTAATCAGATAAAATATTCTAAACTTTCCTTATTTGACAATCTACTATTTGGAGTTCAATATCTGGCAAAACATCGTGATTTCGGCATTAAATTGTTCGAATCATTTGATTGTCACTACTGTAAACAATGTCATTTGCCCCCAGAAATGTAGACTTTTCTCGACTCCCCCGCAAAAGAGCGGTAGTAAGTTAGATAACTGCGAGGTACTCATTGGTAGTCGCGATATAACGTATTGGATAAAAACGGAAAATAGATACGTAAAAAAAAAAAAAAACATTTTTGAACAGATAAAAAAAATCCAGTCGGGTGGATTTTGGTGAGTTGGTCGCGTTACCGCAAAAAAACAATTTTTTAAGGATGGCCTTGACAGGCAAGAGAGCTGGTGCCACTAATAGAAAATAGCCTATACTTAATGCATATAAAAGTGTGCCATTTCTCAATTTACTTCTCGTTGTAAAAAAGTGCTATCTCAAAACATTTAAAATCATGTGTCTCTAACAGATTGCTGATTCCTTATAATTATTGCTAATAGCTCTCCTGGGACTGAAATTGAAACCAGGAAAGATTTCGGGACTCAAGATATACTATCTTTTACTACCAATTTTGTTGGCATACACAACCTGACTCGTACAATAATTTCACTTGCCCACCCTTAAAATTCACTAGCCTTGGGCGTCGGTCAATGGGATTTGTCATCCCCTGAGCATGGAGTATCTCGTAAATAGCCATTGTGTACAAGTCAGTTTGTAGAACGTTCTATCGTTATAATGATATTGTCCTACAGACCAGGTTTAACGATAAAATTTGTTCCGTGTATTCGTAATGTAGCAAAAGAAACACGGGCGATAACTCATACTTGTGCATTAACTAGGAACAATCTAGAGAGTTCCGAATGTAAACATGGCAGGTAAATTTGAAGCGAGAGAAAAACGTTGGGAAAATTAACTGGATTTTGGTATTATTATGGATTATTTTTTGGGATAAAAGGCATAAGCAATCTCAAAAAGGTTTGTTTTGATTAATTTGGTAGTTATTTCCAGTGCAAATCATTTTATATTCTTCAAAATCGTTTCGGAGCGGATCCGCTCCAATTTGCTACATTGCAAGGATATGGGATGTATTCTAACTGTGGTGAGGACTTGTACCGAGACACAGTTAGATCATTCTAACTAGAGTTGAGTCTTGACCATCGATCTCATGCAGACCTCAACTTTACTAGAGTAGTTGATATATAGGTATAAGAATTTTTTAAATCAACATGATCAAGCTTAAGTTGACACAAGAGTTTGGGGAAATTCATCTAGAACTGAGCACAGCATTTTGTGCAGTCTTTTTTATGATTGTCACTGTTGCTCTCTGGTCGTCCATCCTAATTTTTAACTTTAAATCAGGGTGCATCAAATTAGAAATTAGTAAATTGATGACTATGGGCACATGTCAATTAAAATTACCCTGCTAACAGCACTTCAGATATAACAACAATCTTTTATCAGTTATGCACTACATGTAGAAATCATTTACTTTATTACCAATTCTATAATGTAAAAAAAATAAGGTCATGGATCCACCTCATTCCAGTAAAGTGCACGTGGTCGCTTGAATGGATTTTTTTAAAATTCAAAAAATGACAAATTCCAAGAGTTTTTCATTCATAAAATAAAAATATAAACTCAAATAATGGTAAATGTTTGCTCTTTATCACTAATGCACCGATGTATCTTTGGATTCCATCTTTGGCACCTTTTTTTCAACGGGCACAATTTCACTGAAAATGGCGGATACTTATTTCTCTTGTACCTGCCTTTCTACATTACCCTTGCTATATTGGAAACAATTTCTCCATATATTGATATCAACTGCATGCTCTATGGTTATTAAAACAAACAGGTTTATTTACAAAAGGACTAAAGTGCGTATTGTAAAAAATGATGACCAACCTCCAGACGGCTGCCATGTTAAAATTTGCAATGCCCGGATGGATGGTTGCCTCGTTTTTTTTTTTTTAAGGTCGCTCATAACATTTAAAAAATTGAAGGTTCTTTTGGTGTACCAATTGTTTTGATAAGATTTCTACAGTGTGTAAGCTTCAATTCAATCAGAATTTAATTGCAATATTTGATCCCGCTAAATAAAAAAATATGTATAAATTAAGACCCATTTTGAAACAACGCACAAAATTGTAATTCGGATAATAACGGAATACCTATGATAACAATAATGAGTGTATTTATTGCTCAAGTAAACTCAGTTAAATGAATGAATATGACTTTTTAAAAGTAGAAGAAGATAATTGCAAACATTATTTGAAAATATCGTTACTTCTTTGATTTTTTTTCTTTATATCTGAATTAAGATATATCTCAAGGACTATGAAGGAGGGATTTCATATTTCTTGTATTAAAAAGTAATGAAATTTTCATATATTAAAGAAGGCAATATTACTAAGGAGTAAGCGATGTTATCATTTAGATTACATTTGACCATTTCATATAAGAAGCAATGTTAGGTCGAGGACAGTCCATTGTGGTCTCATTAAGAATAAGAAAATTATAGTTGCCTTGCGATGCCCATACTTTTATTTCAAAAGATAAAAAAAGTTTTTTTTTCTTTTTGCATAAAAACATTACATAATAGTATCTATCAGATGATGGCAAATTGACATAAATAATTGAACTAAAATGGATATTGGCTAATCCAAATGTTCCTCAATCTTTTTAAGGATGTTGACAGTTAATTATTTTGATGTGCTTCTTTAATTAAATTGTCTCAATTTCACACATGGTAAATTAAGTAATCATATAGTCTGACCGTTTACTAAGATTGATTGATTGATTTATTGCATGATTGTATGTTGTTTAATTTTTTCCCTTTATGGAGACGCCATCACTTGCCAATGGAGATCGAGCTGCAATTTTTGTCCTATACTGAGTACTCGGCACTTACGGCCATGAGAAGTGAGGGATCTTTTTCGTGCAAGCACATACTGCAACAACGGTGAAAGACGCCCCCTCTTCCCGATATCTGTTTGTTTGAATTGCATTGCCAATGCATCAAATTCTTTTAATATAATATATTTACACTGATACAAAAACCTATACCGGTGTTGTAGGGTAGGATTTCCCCCATAGCCAGATTCCCCCCGATAATTGTACTCTAGAACAGGATATCCCCCGAGGGGAAATCTCACACCAGAGCCAAATGTCCCCTCTTTTCTTTCTCAGTGTAGGATCCCCCCCCCCCTTGTTAAAGAGTCAGTAGAAACCGCAGCTGCAATATTTTTGTGAAAAAATTAAACGACAAACTGATTTTTAAAAGGTAAATGAGTGTTTTTCGACTTAAAGTCTTTTATAGTAAGACTTTAATTTTCTAAGCAAAGTATTTAATTAGCTTAGCCGGACATTAAGTTGTTTCATAAAAGAAATATCACTTCTAAATTGATAGAGGCGCCTTATTTATCAAAGATATCTCAATTTTAACAGAAAAAAGTTTGTTTATTTATCAATAAGTATATTTTCATATTTGACACGTTATATTTTAATTGTACAGAGAAAGGAACATTCTGAGAGTAATTGCATTATCAATTCTTGTCCCATTAGGCCTACCAGCAAGTGTAATCTAGCTTTAGAAATTGAAAATGCCATCTAGCCATACCGTAATTATTCATTGAAGTGGAACGAAATGCAAACTTGAAAATCAAAAACCAAAAATAAGCTCAATATCTCCATTCCATCAGAAAAAAAAAATTGCGGAAAACACTTTAGAATTGAAAAGCCAAAAGGTTGTGATTCCTTTAAAGAATTGAAGCGAAATTACATTCAATTTTGAAATTGAACTCATCAAGATACACTCTCATACCAAACTGATTCAGCTCAATATCTTCAAACAGAAAAAAGTGCAGAAAGCCATTTGGACAGACAGAGGGACAGCTAGAGAGACACAGGGTAAGCCTAAAGTCCCTCTGGTTTTACCGATTTATTTAAATTAAAAATTTTTTTTGAAAATTTCTGGAAAAAAAACAGAGATTTAATTAAAATTTGAATTCTCATTCTTCGTTTACGTATGTAATATTCAATACATCGGGTCACCATTATAAAGAAGGGACACTTATTACACCTGGTGTACCGCCCCTCTCCCCTTCAAAACTTAAGGACAGCAATTATATTTAAGGGCGTATTGGCTTTGGGCGAAATTACACTCTTTAACTTCTACACATAGTAGGATTTCTCCCGGAAAATTTACTCTGGTGTGAGATTTAAGTAGGAGAAATCCTGCTCTAGAGCCAGTTTTTCGTTGAGGAAATCCTACACAAGAGACAGTTTTCCGGGTGGAAATCCTACTTTAGAGGATACCGGTTCATATCATTATGTATTTAATTCATATGCTGCATGGGCACCATTCCCATGCGCGGATCTAGAGGGGGTACCGGTTAAAAGGGGGGGTCCTGAACCCCAGCCCCCACCCCTCCAAAGTAATCTTGAACCCCTTTGGATAACGTTGACCCCCTCCTTGAAAAAGTGGATGTGCATGTGTTAAGTTGATAGGAAAAGTCATTGGGAAAGAAGTAAACGGTTCTCCCCCTACTTAATTTACTTTTTGAACTGACACTTTTTCTAGTGTCCAAAAGCAAAATATGGATTTTGCCAAATTAATCAAGCGGGGGATATCATCTATAATGAGCTCGATGCTCATAGTACCTCTAGTTTATTTATTTATTTATTTATTTATTTATTTATTTATTTATTTATTTATTTATTTATTTATTTATTTATTTATTTATTTATTCATTCATTCATTCATTCATTCATTCATTCATTCATTTATTCATTTTTTCATTTATTTATTTATTTATTCATTCATTCATTCATTCATTCATTCATTCATTCATTCATTCATTCATTCATTCATTCATTCATTCATTCATTGATTCATTGATTCATTTATTTATTTATTTATTTATTTATTTATTTATTTATTTATTTATTTATTTATTTATTTATTTATTTATTTATTTATTTATTTTTGTTCTAAATGCCAAGTAAAAATTTCATAATTTTAGCGTAAGTATTTTTATTTGAAGAAAGCATGTTAGTATTAAAGAAAGGTAACTCTCGCTGATTAAAGAAACGTGCCATTGCCCAAAATAGTTTTAGTTTTAGTTCGTGTTACCCGATTTACACTGGGACTTATCACGTAGAAACGTCAATTTCTCCAAATGTTATTATTCCCCGAATGTGTTGTCGTACTGTGAAGAAGCAGGACGATTCCATTTTCAACCAATCGGATTGCGTGTTACTTTCGTGCAAGCGTCGGTCCGGCATGTGCCCGAACAAGAGAGAACAAATACCTAGCGTATAATTATTAAGATAGTTTTTATTATTATGAACAGCTGAGGAAACTATTGTAAGTATAGATTTTATTTTATTTGTGCACTCCAAACACTTACAACTTATTTTAAAGCACTTGAAAAAATGCTTTGCAGCAGACGGGGCAGCTTAGATCATTCAATAATTCACATGAATATGGTACATTTTGAAAGAAATAAATGTATTAATATGAAATGAAATGTAATTAAAGTCTTCTTTACTTAATTTTTCAGTTATTACTCTTTTTTTAAAGTGTATTCTAATCACAGGCCTGTATGCTTTCGATCAGGAACTATATTTTCTTGAGAAAAAAAATAAGGTGAACAGGACAGGTTAATCATAGCCTCTACACAATACTTAAAAAAGTTTCATAATTTATATCCAAAAAATCCTTAATCTTTTCGGAAAATGAATGAAAAGCTACTTGAAATTTTGACCATGCCTGGTTTGAGTAGAGTGTAATCAGTGTATTATCATGTACTATTCATAGGCACTTGTTTTCAGAAATGATGGTGTATTTTGTATTAAATTGTGTTATTCAATCATTTTTAAAGCTAGATCTTACCCGACATCGTTAGGAAAAGTGGAGATATTGATCAAAATCAAGTCTGAACCAAGACAATCCCTGTAATCCAGGATGCAAGTGTCATACCTTCACTCTTTTTATATGACAGTAATATGACATTTTTAAAACGTGCAAATTTCAGCAAATTTTTATTTTTATTTTGATGAGGGTATTCAGACACACCTAGCAAAACACTTAATTCACAAAATACACCATCCTGAAACCAAGGGTCTAATGATACTATCTACAAAAATACTGATCGAATGCGGTTATGTGTAGTATTCCTTAAAATAGTTGTAGAATAAGCCTCTTCATGATAACTGTGGTACTTTTCCTTTGAGAGGCAAACTGAAAGTCAAAGCTTACCTGAGAATTGTACTAAAGAATGGAAAGTTTAACATTTTTGTTGATCAACTTCTGAAATATCCCTATAACTAACTTATTGTACGGAATAAAACTGTGCCAATATATTATATGATATAGTTAGTCAATTTTTAAGGAGGAAAAAGAAATGAATTTTGGTAATATAGAACGAAAAGAACTTTTATTTTCAAACTATAAAAAAAACTTAACAGTACAGGTTAGCAAGCAAGAATACGTTAAGACATCAAATAAATGTTGACAGCTGTATCATGATACATTTTGTATCACATGACCATTTCGTGATATGTATTGTATCCTTACTTGGGTAGCTTGCAATACTCAGGCCTAGTATTATTCAGTATATTCATGTATCTAATACTCATGATACTGTGTAGTGTGTAAACCGAAATTGTTGTGCAAACTAATTATACATTTTTTATCATTGGATGGCTCTGTAGCTCTTTGGTCATCCATTCCGAATTTTTCAAATCTACAAGCTATAGATCTGCAGCTTATAAGAGTGGTGACAAAACTTAAAGACACATAATTCTGATTAAACCATGTAAAGACTTTTAACATTTTTGAGTTCTTCAACCATTGGACAATCTCAATCTCAACTTCCATCAAGGGAATCAAAGTTTGTACAAATGAAGGACCTCCTTTTTTTAGCTTGTCTAGATTAATATTATGTGCATACATTTATCATTATCTTGATAGCATAAATTTTTTTTTTT
Organism: Saccostrea glomerata; assembly: GCA_003671525.1. Lineage (NCBI taxonomy): Eukaryota > Metazoa > Mollusca > Bivalvia > Ostreida > Ostreidae > Saccostrea > Saccostrea glomerata. The sequence continues at coordinate 197,484 of PRKT01000177.1, read as the reverse complement.
CTTTCTAGAGAACAAGTCAGGATGCCGGGGATAAAAAGAAGAGGTTCTCAAGTGCCTGTCGCAGATAAACCCCCAAAACTAAGGAAGCAAAGCACAAGCACTACTGTACAGAATGCTAAAGGAAAAATTGAGAAGAAAAAGAAGAATACAGCTGAAGTAGACTTGCCACCCACACTGGAGAAAATATCATGTGAAACATGTATGGACTCACCAAGGAAGAAAGCCACACCGGGCAAAAAGTCACCCGAAAAGAAGTATAAAATGCCTAGATTTCCGACATTAAAACCTACTAAACCAGCATCGGAGGACAATGATTTCTCATTTTCTGCCCCTTCTTTTTATTCTAAATCTTCACCTTCAACCAATTTTACAAAACTGAAAAAAGACCCCACCCTAAAACTAAGTGAAAAAGAATCAACCACTAAATCAAAGAATGAGAAAGAAATACCCCAGACTTTGGCTTCAGAGGTGACTGAAATTCTCCCCCCAACACTAGAAATTGAGGTCGACCCAAGCTGCACAAGGGCTTCAGAGATAGAAAAGAAAATGCAGAAACTCCCATCTGGTTCAATTGTGGGAAAAATAACAAATTTGGAATTTGATGATTTAGTTTTGCCATTAGATGCCTCAGAGGTGATGTATGAATTCTCTGATGAGAGCTCTTCTCAAACATATGGGGCTTCTAAAATCACGACAGGGAGCCTACAGCCGCGAGCTTCTGCTTTTGAAGTTGCTGAATATTTAACTTCATTAGACACAACAGATAGCTATGAAAAGACTGACCAACCATTAACAAAAATTGAGGAGGAACCTATGGAAAATGAAAAAAGTGATACAAATCAAGAAACTAATGAATGTGTAGATAAAGAGGACAATGGTGAGGAAAAGTCAGAAAATCAGACCGAAAGCAAACCAGAGTCTAGCACAAATGGAGGCTCATCGCCAATGAAAACTCAGAGAAAAGTCCCCGGAGGACTGAGGGAGATTGTGTTCTCATTTGACACAACAGGATCTATGTATAGCTACATGGAGGAGGCAGGGGAGAGAATTCGTGATCTAGTCAATCGTTTACAGACCGACATGCCAGGCATACGTCTCGCCTTCATGGCGCACGGTGACTATTATGACCTCAGCCATGATAGGTATCTAATTAAATGGATTGACTTTGGTGCCAGTATTGAGGAAGTGGTGAAATTCTTTGAGAACTTGTCAATCACTCATGGTGGAGACGATGACGAGTGTTATGAAATAGTTTTAAGGAAGACTCGCGAGTCGTTGTCATGGACGCCGGGAAGTCAGAGAAGTCTGGTTGTCATCGGAGATTCTGATCCCCATGAGCCGGGCTATAAGTATGAGCAGTTTGTCAATGACATAGACTGGAAGAAGGAGGCAGCTCTTCTCAAGGAAATGGTATGTATCATCATAAGATCAGGCGATTTTTTTTACTTCTCTGCTTAATTAATAAATATTTAACTTATTTTATGAAGTTATGATTTTGATTATAGGTATTTTTGCATCATCCTGTTACCTAAACAAAATTAGATTTTCACTTATTTGAATTCACAGATTCATCATGTTCAGAACCTTCTTTTAAATAGTATTCTATTACTTTTGTCTTAAAGCTAAAGCAGTCTATAAAAGTTTTAAGTTGCAATGAGAGATATTTCACTGAGTAGAGACTCCATTGTTCTTGAAATACTATAATTAGTATGAAACTATTTAATACAGAGCGGAAAATTTAAAAGATTTGAATTAACCATCATGTTGTGCTGTGTTGTAGGGAGTGAGGATATACGGTCTACAGGTAGGATACAGGTCCGACTTCTACAAACAGATCTCGCAGATAACGGGAGGTGCTCATCTGCGTATAGACAACGCCAGCTTTACCTACGACACACTCATGTCTATTTGTCTACGAGAAGGCAGCTTAAAGTTATTAAAGGTACCAAACATATTTTATTTCATGAATCAGCTTGCGTGAGAATGACTGGAATTTTGAGTATAAAATGAAATGTGCACTTGATACAACATGCCTGAGTAATTGAGAGGAATTAAATAAAGTTTGTTGAAAGATATGTCTGTGCAGCATAAAACTTTGACAAGGTTACTTGTGATCTCACTCTCACTTTTCCACTGTTAAGTCCTTCGGTAAAAGTGAGATTGAGATGAAAATTGAGCTCATCTATGTTTTATGATCTCAAGCTGGAAGCATGCAAAAAAAAAAACTGGTTTATATACAATTGATGTACATTGTAAATGTATAGATTTATACATGTACTGTAAATGTAGAAATTTTCTGAAGTTAATTTTCTCCAGTTTACCCAAAAACCTCTCTGCTGTGGGTTCATTATTTTAAGAGAAACGGCTCTAACTTACAGTAAATCATGTTTTTAGCAAAACACCAGAGACAAACAATATTGATCACTGTTGATTGGTTGTATATGAATGTTTTTCCTTTTACCCTTAAGCATATAATATGACAGTGAATGTTGATGAAAATTATTAAGTCTTACACTTATTTTGCTTGTGTTTAACAAAACATATCAGTAAAATGTTAAGGAAAGAATAAGATTACAGGAATCGGCTAATCAGCCACTTATAAAGAAATCATTTGAAGTATGGTACATGTAATTGAAATGGTTATAAACCATTTAAATAAAATTAAAACAATCAGAAAGAAACTTGTTTTCCGTTTATTTTGTAAAATCAAAAGTACAGTCTAATTTATTGACTTTTGCAGAGTTACGAAAATGAAGTACGGAAAGCCAAGAAGAATTCAGAAGAAGGGGGCGTGTTAGACTTGGAACTAGAAAGGTTATTTAGTTCACTAAAAAGTGTAGAGGACAATAAATCTACTAAAGCAATGCTCAAGGAACAAAAACTAGCCTTAAAAGAGGAAAAGAAGGCAAAAAGAGCTCTAGAGTTGGAGGCTAAACAAGAAAAGGGTCCAGCCGAAAGTGGTGAAGATGGGTCACCTGCAAAAAAAGCAAAAACTGAAAAGAAATCCCCTATTAAAATTTCTAACAAGTTAAAGAATTCTCCATCTGCTAAAATTTTGTCGAAAGCAAAGAAAACTCTAGCTAAGACTTCACCTTTGAACAAAGGCACAAAGATTAAAAAGGAAGAAAAAGTGCAAGAAAAAGAAGATGGTACGGAAAAAGAACTTTTGAAATCCAAGTCAAAAGAAAAAGTGAAAGTGAAAAAGCAAACAGAAAAGAAAATTGACTCACCAAAGACCCCATCAAAGACTAAGAAAACTGCGAAAGCAGAAAGTGATAAAAGTGTGAAGAAAATGCAGAAGGGTGGAGAAAAGGCAAAGCCTGGTAGACCTCCTAAAAACACAACCAAAACACTCAAAGGCAGTGAGAAGAAAAAACCAGGGAGACCACCTAAAGATGCCAAGCCTACACCCACTAAAGAGACAAAATCAGAAACCAAAGAGAAAGCTACCAGTGCAAAGGAAGAGGTCAAACCTAAAGTCAATGCTAAAGGACAACAAGGCAGAAAAAAGAAGCCAGTGCAATCCCCCAAAACACTGAAATCTTCACCAGCAGCTAAAAAATCGTCAGGGAAAATCACTAAAACCAAGGTGCCACCAAAAGTGAACAATAAAAAGGCAGATCTCATCAAAAAAGCAGTAAAAGACACTCAAAAGACAGAGAAAAAAGTTACCAAGAAACAGGAAAAAGAGACCAAGGCGTCAAAGAAAATCGAGAAATCCAAAACTCCAGCGAAAACCAAAGTGAGCGAAAGTAAAGAAAGTTCCAAAAAGGTGACACCAAAGACACAGAAAGCATCACCAAAGGTTTGTATTCTCTCAGAGTATGATTTTCAAGATAAGTTTAGGAATTTTAGACACAACTAGAGTTGGTATTGAGGACATAGAAATTATAATCATTTCAAAATTTGATTATCTGGTACATTTTTTATGCCTTGCCATGAGTATTATGAATGCACATTATAGAGAGAGCTATTCAACTGCATCAACAAATTCTCCTAGACTTTCTTAATCCTCCTTAACCAAGAATTTCTGATCCACTTCTCTCGTAATGACCTCTTGTTCTATGGTGCTATCAAACAAAGAGTTATCTTAATGACCTTAACCTCACTTAACTCATTAAATTGTTAAATTTGCAATCAGATCATATATAAAAACATTCAAGGTATATCTACCAAACTACATCATATGTAAATCTGCTGAAACATACTGTTAAGAGCAATTCAAATACATCAAAATTTTTTACCCTAACCTTCCCTTTGTACTTGATTGAACTATTTTATTTTGCGTAAGCTTAGTTTCAAACTAACTCTTCAAGATAATTTTTACCTACACAACCTAGTTAGATACTGGTACATATTGCTGAGAATCCATTGACTGTGTCCATAATGTATGAGCTTGACCATATGCATTATGTTTCTTGATTTTTCTTTACTGATTTAGCTAACTTCAAGGTTGTTGCCATGGAAACAAACTCATTTACATAAAAAAAATGATGATTCTTAAACCACGTATACTTTTTTTTTTTTTTAAGGTACCTATCTTTTCATTTTCGAATAACTTTCAAGGCAGGTTTGAATCACCTTTTAAGATCTAAAGTAAATTTGACCAGGGTACTAATTTCTCCCATTCTGTTTTGTAGGTTTCCAAACCAGTAAAGAAGTTACCACGGGAGGTGGCGCCTGTAACAAAGTTTGTCATGGGACCCCTCAGTGTGTTGTCTTGGGACAATTGGCTGCCATTGATAAGCCACAACAAACCGGACGTGAAGAGCGAAGACTGGAAAAAGAAATCTAGCGTATGTCCAGGATTCTGTAATGACAAGGTATACAGTAATGAAACCTCACAGGCTGTTTATGAAATTGCTGTGTCTCCACCCGAAAGCACCAAGCGGTACCCTGTTTTTTATGCCATTGACGCATTATGGAGCTGTTTCTCCTCCCCTCACGTAAAAAAGGAGGTAGAACGAGTTGTAAAGGCTAAGGGGTCTATCAGTGTACGAAAGGGGTCCCTGGGTAAACCTAATGATGCTGTGTTCCAGAAAGCTGTGGATTTTATGAAGTTGAACTTTGATTATGCGTGGGACGGCCGGAGTGAGGATGTGAAGAAAGATGGGTTCATTATTGCCAAAGCAAAGTAATATCCCTTAGGCTTTGAGTCGAGTAGTTTCTGTCTGTAGTTTATTCCTGACAATCTGTTCAATGCCAGTATGACAGCTGAGAATTACTGCATCAAGGTCTGCTTGGATGAAATGTAAAACCAAGTGTACACATGGTACAATTAAGTTTATTTGTTATGATACATAGATCAGCGGGACTAGTAATCCAAGGCTTATACAGGTAAAAATACAGGTGACCAGTACAAGAGACATTGATGCTTAATCAAGTTCATGGGGCAATAAAAATGTGTTGGAAATGTCTTAAAATCCTTATTTAACTTATTTTTGTTGATTGATGGAGTATGCATATGTTAATATATATATATACATGTGTTTGTTAGACTAATTACATTTCTTCTCATTATCTTAAAAATTAATTTCCACTGATCTGCTGATCAAAACCATTTTATAAATCAGTTTTATTCACTATATACGTAGGATTTTATTTTGTTTTGTTGAATTTTTTCTTTGTTATGAAGTAGAATATTTTATAAAAATGGTAGAGACTGTGACCTGTTGAAAGCCCATTTTGATTTGAAGTTTTTGAGACACTATGTTATCATTGTGTATGTTTCTGATTGACATTATAATTGATAAATATTCATGAATGTACTTCATAGAGGTTGAGTTTGAAATAGCTTTTCTCATTTAAAGTGAATTATGCACTGTTTTTACTCTGACAAAATAAATGAATTTTAATTTTTCTTCAAGAAGTACACATATATATATATAGTTTTATTTATGTATTTGAATGGTATTCAGTTTTATAACTTCTTGATACATGTACAACATGTACAAGGGTGGGTCAAAACTTATCTAGAGACAGTCCATCTGTATAATAGTATTAATTTTACAAGAGTTAAGATCAATTAATCTTCAAATGTAAATTTTTTCGAAATTTTTCCAAAGTGTGATGTTTCATTTCATTTTGATAATTTCATGTTACTTATTTTAAAATTAACATGTGTAAAACAAAACTAGATCATTACTCCCTGCTCCATGATGCCCTTCAGCATCCTCTCAGACAAAAGTCTGTTTTTTTTATAAATGACCCTCATATGTTTTTTTACACAGAAGACTCCTATTGTAAGTCATTGTGATTTTGGCCCCCTCCCCTCCATATAAGTCACAGAGAAAAAAGTTTAAAATTTAAAGATTCATGATTTATCTCAAATCTGACTCATTGGAAATTTGGAATCATCATGATGATTATAAGTCACTGCTTGAGACTCGGAGAACATTTTTTAAGGGGCAATAAATGAATTATTCAATTTATTGGAAATTACTTGGGTATTAAATAGTGTGTTGCTCTATTTGTAATAAAAATGACCTGTTGTATATCAGTCAAATTTATATTCATGATTCTCATGTATTTATATCCATCATAAAACCAAGGAAATTGTGGAGTGTTTTAAGATTTATTTGTTTATGAATTATGTTTCTGATCAAATATTGTTTTTTATTTTATGTGTTGCACAGTGTTCAAATGAATCATTTAGTTTATAAATCCTCGTATACATGTTATATGATTTGCATCATTTGATATTTGAAGGACAAGTTGAACGCTGTGTTTTGTTTTTGTGTATTATATATTTCATGGATTTATGAATGATTGCTATGTGAAGAATATGTTTTTATTACAACTAAATTTTATGTATCACCCTTTATGTAGTTCCCCAGAGTATCCATGATGTATGGAATAAAATAATTTTATTTTACACATATGTTTTTATCTTTTCATATAAATTTGTTAATTTTGTAAATGATGAAAGATAAGTATATATAGGTCTAGATACCCCTTTATACTATAAGTTGATTTTATAGTAAAGAGGGATAGACCCATACTTATCTTTCGTCATTTACAGAGTTACATGGGGAGCGCCTCTTGAGCAAAACATTCATTTGCATTAAATGTTTACTTCCTTATAAGGCTCTAAATAAATTATTGACTGTTCAACATTCTGTAAAAGTTAAAATTCATTTGACAAGAATTTTTCATTTTTGTGTCAAGCTAATTTTTGATTCTTAATCTAATTTCATTTTGATAATGAAAGGCCTTTGACCAACTTTGCATGAATGATACATTAGATTTTAAGGATGCACATTACCAGGTTTGCTTCAAATGCCAGATCTGTATTACATTATTGGGCAACTGGGGAACAAATGGAATTAAAAAAATTGTGCTATTAATAATTTCAGTAAGAATAAAGAAATTCATATCACCAGATTTTTTTAAGTTCTGGACCACTTGGTCAAGTACTCTGTTTCTTGGCAGAGCTTTATTAATTTGTTTAAGGAGAAGTTGCACATACATGTATATATAATTAATTTCTGTAATTATGTATTTAATGCCAAAGAATTTTTATAATATATAATTATATATATAACAAAATTCATATTTTTTAATGGTCTGGTAAATGTTTAATGAGAGCAAGATGTGTTTGTGAAACACTAATGCCCCTGTATGGCAACACTGCGAAGATTAAACTTTTCTCAAATGCAAACTATTAAAACAAGCAAATTCATAGAAGTGTGGTCCCCCACTTTCTGTGCCTTTGTGGGTGAGGTGTTATTAATTATGACAAATTGTGTCAAAGATGAATGCCCTATCAAATGTCATTTTAAAAAAAATTATCACTGAAGTTTTTTTTAAATAAGGTCAAGGTCAAGAGGTCAGAAATCATAGCATCCTCGGAAAAATCTTGTAACAAGTAGTGCACATGTCAAATATGAAAGCCCTATCTCTTCTCAATATAAGGAACAAGGTGTATTTGTGAAACACTAATTCCCCGTATGGCAACATAGCGAAGATTAAACTTTTCTCAAATGCAAATTAGATACTGACCCATAGAAGGGTCTTCATACAATAAATACCATTGTGAAATATGAAAGCCCTAACACCACCTGTTCAAAAGTTATGGCCAAAGATAAATTCTTGAATGTATGTCAAACTCCAAGGTCAAAGGGTGAAATTTGTTGGTTTATCAAGAAAGGTCTTCTCACAAGTATCACACATGTGAAATATCAAAGCCCTAGCCATAACCGTTAAAAGTAATGACCAAGGGTGAAGTTTTTGAAGAGTAGGTCAAACTCCAAAGTCAAGGTTAAAGTTCTTTATATCCAATGAAAGGTCCTTCACAAGGATTAAATATGTAAAGTATGAAAACCTTAGCCCATACTGTTCTAAATTTATGGCCAAGGTTAAAGTTTTTTCATAAGTACGGAAAGGTCAAAGTTCAAAGTTGTTTGTATCAAATGAAAGTTCTTGCCACAAAGAATACATTTGTGAAAAAAGATAGTCCTGTAATCTACTGATCAAATGTTATGGCCCAAGTCATGTTTTTTTAAAGTAGGTCAAACTCCAAGTGCAAGGTCAAAGGGTCAAAGTTCTTGATATCCAGTGAAAGGTCTTGTCACAAGGATTACATATGTGAAGTATGAAAGCCCTAACACTTCAAAAGTTATGGTAAAGGTTTGTTTTTAAAAACAGGTCAACCTCCGGGGTCAAGGGGTCAAATTTTTGGTATCCAATGAAAGATCTTATCACAAGGATTACATATGTGAAGTATGAAAGCCCTAGCCTTTACCGTTCAAAGAGAACGTCCAAGGTAAAGAGTTTTCATAAGTACAGAAATCTCCAAGGTCAAAAGGTCAAACTTGGTGGTACCCAAGGAAAGGTCTTACCACAAGGAATACGCATGTGAAATATGAAAGCCATAGCTTCACTTAATCAAAAGTTATGAGCAGGGTTAATTTTTTGCAGACAAACAGACAGCTAGACAGACGGACACGACAAAACTATATACCCGGTACCCCGAATCTTCGATAACGGGGGCATAAAACTGATACAAAATACCTTATCTTTGTGCAATGAATTGTCTTTAAAGACCGAGAGAGACCAATATGTGAGATATAAATAGGTGTTACTAACAGTGCTAAAGCACTTTTCTTTTGTTAGTGTGCATATTTATTTTAACAAATGGGGACAGGTACAGACAAGTTAAACAGGATGTGTTTGTGAAACACTGATGCCTCTGTATGGCAACATAGCGAAGATTAAACTTTTCTTAAATGCAAACTCACTGGAAAAACAATTCTGAAATTTGAAAGTAGGCCAGGGTTAAAGTATTTTCATAAGTTTGGAAATCTCCAGGGTCGTGGTCAAAAGATCAAGGTAATTGGTATCTAATGAAATGTCTTGCCACAATAAAACACATATGTGAAGTATAGAAGCCCTAGCCCTAAAGTCATGACCAAGGTTAAAAATTTCAAAAAGTAGGACCAGGTCAAACTCAAAGGATTAAAGGTCTTGCTATCAAATGAAAGGTCTTGTCACAAGGATTTAATGTGTAAAGTACGAAACCACTAGTCCTTACCCTTCAAAAGTTATGGTCAAGGTTTGCCTTTTTTAAAAAAGTAGGTCAAACTCCAAGGTCAAAGGGTAAAAGTTCTTGATATCCAATGAAGGGTCTTTTCACAGGGATTACAATTGTATAGTATGAGATCACTAACCTTTAGCGTTCAAAAGCAATGGCCAAAGTTAACTTTTTTTCATAAGTACGAAAATCTCTAAGGTCAAGGTAATTGGTATCCAATGAAAGGTCTTGCCACAAAGAATACGTATGTAACGTATGGAAACCGTAGTCCAATCCGTTCAGAAGTTATGGTCAAGGTTAAAAATTTTAAAAGTAGGTCAAATTCCAATGTCAAGGCCAGAGGGTCAAAGGTCTTGCTATCAAATGAAAGGTCTTGTCAGAAGGATTAAATATGTAAAGTATGAAAGCAATAGCCCTAACCCTTCAATAGTAATGGTCAAGGTTTGCTTTTTAAAAGTAGGTCAAACTCCAAGGTCAAGGTCAAAGTTCTTAGTATCTATTTAAGGGTCTTCTCACAAGGATTACATATGTGAAGCATGAAAGCCCAATCCCTTACCGTTCTAAAGGTTATGGCCAAGGTTAGAGTTTGTTCATAAGTACTGAAATCTCCAAGGTCAAGGTCAAAAGGTCAAAGCTGTTGGTATCCAATGAAAGTTCTTGCCACAAATAATGCATATGTGAAGTATTAATGTCCTGGTATCTAATGTTCAAAAGATATGGCCAAAGTAAAAGTTTGAAATACAATGTACATGTATTTGGAAATATTGAACAGTATTAAAGCTTAAAGTCCATAAAACAATACAAAATTGAAGTAGAGCAAACACGGACCTCCAAATCATCAAAGGTGGGATCAGATGCCATGGAGGAGTGAGCATCGCCCACCGACGGTCACATGCACCCGCATGTACTCATTGTCATGATCGATCGGGAAATAACGTGAAAATCCGTCTACAGTTCAGTGTATAAATAATGGACCTAAATAAGTATGAAAAATACTGGGTTGTATGTACTTTAAAAAAAAATGAATATTGATAATGTAAACTTTTTAGTACTAATTGATTGTTTGTTCTACCAAGGTATAATACAAAAATAAAAAACACGTATAGAACAGATCTAACATCTTGATAGTTTTGAATATTCCGGAAATATTTTTCATCACCATATAAGTTCTGTTGTTATGATTTTGCACCGGAAGTAAATACCAGAAACTTTAAATTTTGACATATTTTCAACAAAATTGGAAGAAACGGGGATTTTTAGCTTTGTGTGACCAGTAATTCAACCGAAGATTGAAATCTTAGACAGAATACTATGTTGAATCTCTGATAATGTAACACAGGCTCAGTTAACTCCCTTAAATATTACCCGCCATATTTCGAATTTATTGTGCATGATTAGACCTGAATCGATCGGTTCTTAGTTCAGGATTAAAATGGCAACTGTTTTGGTAAGTTAGCTCGATATGATTTGTTTTGTTTGCATAAAATTGTTTAATTTTGCTGTCGACTTTGAAAATTGATGCTGACAATGCAATGCAACTGGAACATTCACATACATCTGATTTTTTTTTTTCAATAACAATAAGAAGCAAATGCATGAACGAAATTCCTTCCCCTTTCTATATAAAGTACATTAAGAGGAAAGCTATGATTGATTTTGTTTTAAAGCTTTATTTGACCATAGTATAAATTGAATTTATTTTGGAACTTCAATATCGAGCGATCATATTAATCATTATTCTGGTCTATAGACATGATAGAGAAGTGCGACAGGTCAAAGACACAATAAATGTAGGCAAAAGCCTGTCCACTTCTCCATAGAGAATTCAATAGCTTCATCATGTTCATAATTAAATACATGTTGATTTGACATTGAATTTCAATAAATGGTAACATTTTGTATCAGGTTTAATTTAATAGAATACGAACTCAAGAAAAATTTGTTCTGTTGTTACAATAACAGTTTTGTATTCATTATACTTGACTTCTTTTATACAGGAGGACCCGTCTCTGGAGCGGCATTTTAAAGGACACAGAGACACAGTATGCAGTTTGGATTTCAACCCAAACATGAAGCAGCTTGGTAAACAAATTATTCATTTGTTAAAAAAGAAATATGATATGGAGTGCAGTGAGTGATGCTTTGTATAACTACAGCGCCAATCTTTAGTGAGAGAACATCAAGACTGCTGAATATTTATTCTGTAGAACTTTTCAGCAGTAAACCTCTGTAGTCACTATTAGCTGCAGAATTGTTATGAGCTCTCTGCTTGAGAAAATTCAGACAGATAAAGCAGAAGAGCTACTAATCTACATGATCTAAGCGTTGTAATATATTTGATACAAGCTGTTGCTGTTTTTTCGCTCACTTCGGGTACTATTTCTTGTATGTTATGATTTCCCCTTGCTTTTAGAATGGTATTCAATAATTTATTATATTTTTTACTCCTATCACTAATTTACCTTTCAATGGTCTTAAAAAGTCCTTTATGGTTTTGGAATGTTGGATTAAAAGATTCCCATTTCAATGTCTGTAACAATAAACAGCCTCTTGGAACTCTTGAAATGAAATAAAATATCAGACATTAGAGTTAAATGTATGGTTTATTTTAGGATACCATTTTTAAGTATATATGGGAAAGCATAAAAACAAATAATACCCATAGCGATGAAAAAGTGAAGACGTAAATCGAAGGTTTTTTAAACACTTGGATCTGTACCTCACTGCTTTATCTGTCCAAATTAATTCAAGCAGAGAGCTACAGTTCTGTTTCTTATAATACATATTCTCACTATGTACCATAAATAGCATTTTTCTCAATAATTATTGCAAACTGCTCTTTTGTTTGAATGGAAGAGCTAGAGGGACCTAAATAAAAAGTGAATAGATATATACAATTTTGCTCACCCCAATGGCTGCACCATCATGATCTCATACAAAGTTGAGCAAAACAAATGGTTTATAGTAACTTTTCAGTCCTTGTTATGTGTACAGTTACTGAGCTTATTTTGATCTAATTGTGTTGGTATTGATAGGTGTTACTGTCAGAGCTATATATTTAAGAGTATTTAACTTATCACTGTGACAGTTTATTTTATTGCCAATTACCCACTCTAAACATGCTGAACACAACAACTGGTGTATATAAACGTTGATGCATGTTAGGTTTTTCCTGTAATTTATAATCACCCCTATTTGTATTGTAAAATGTCTTTCTAGCTTCGGTGTCTATGGACTCCTGTCTCATGGTGTGGAACTTCAAACCTCAGATGAGGGCCTACAGATTTGTGGGACACAAGGTAAGCATTTTTCATAAAAATCTTCATTAATCAAGTAAATCTTTTAAGAAATAAAGGGAAAAAAATTGATTTTGCTTTGGCATTCATGTCATGAATTGCCAGTGTAATCTTTCAAATCAATTACAGAAGCACTATATCTTAATTTTATTATTAAAACACCCCATTTGTCTGTATAGATATCTAGTTTACAACCTTCATTCCATCTTTTTTAGGATGCTGTAATGGACGTCAAGTTTTCACCCTCTGGACATTTAGTGGCATCAGCTTCGAGGGACAAAACCGTTCGCTTGTGGATTCCCACTGTGTATGTTGGTTTACAAGCTAAATATGTAGTTCATAAAAATTGTGGTTGGCATGTCTGTTTAAGATTAAAAAACATTTCATCCAGAATCCTCAGATTATTTTAAAAATGGTCAGGATATCAGATATTTGTCTTGCACTGTGCATAAAGATGATAAAGAGTGCATCACATTTTGATATATGAACTTGTGTATTGTTACAGTTTTAAGGTTAAGTTAATTGTGATTTAAGCATTGATATATTATTGAAATGGAATTATTTTTCAGAAAAGGGGAGTCCACTGTGTTTAAGGCACATACTGCCACTGTCAGGAGTGTGGACTTTACATACGATGGTCAGACATTAGTAACAGCATCTGATGACAAAACTATAAAGGTAAAGATATCAATTGACAGTCTCTCAAACTAAACTTTATAAACATAATAAATTAATCAAACCTTATTGTTTGAAAAGGATTTTAATATATAATCATATCATGATGTTAATCATGTTAATGTATAACAAATAGTTTACCCTGAAGATTTTTTATATAGTCATGATTCCCATATAAGACATGCATTTATTTTTTATAATCAAGTTGATCAATCGAATCACATTATCATGACCTATGCATTGTTAGGTTTGAAGGAAAGCTGAGATTTCCATATCTTTCAATGGGACAATGATGACTAAAGATAAAAATTTATCATAACTTATAAATCAATGAATATTTTATTGATCATTGAATATCATTAGCAAGGAAAAAATTTAAGGAGGCATAAAAGAATATGTAGCTGATGTCTTAGGGGATTAAAAATTCTAAGCAAATTCTGTTGATTTTTTGTTTTCAGTTGTGGACATGTCATAGACAAAAGTTCCTTTATTCATTAAACCAACACAGTAACTGGGTCCGAAGTGCTAAGTAAGTAATTGATTAACTTAGATTTTTACATTGGAAGATTTTTTCAAAACTTAAAAAAGTGGAAGGTTCTCTTCAAATGAATCACTTTTTATTTTGGTCCAATCAAAACCAAGGTCACCATAACTTTTAACAGGAAATAGGGTTTTTTACATATGAAAAAGCTGTTCACAAAATAATTTTATAAAAAATTGAATGCTCCTTGGCACCAATTGGTTAATTTGATGTGCCGTTTTTCACTATACATTCTCAAAAAGTGTCTAAAATGTACTTAAAGTATGCTAATTCAAATTTCTACAAAAAATTACATATTACTAAGACTAATATCACATGGAAAAAAGTACCTCTAAAGTATATTCTGTAGGGTTGAGCCAGTTTTCTTGACATGAATCTTTTAAAATCTACTCTGCTATAAGCTGTAATTAGTGTAGAAAGATCTGACTTAAGTGTAGCTCTCTAGGCCAGGGGTCCTCACTTTGGCATATGGATAAGTCTTAGGAAAATTTAAGAACATTGTAAGACTTTTTCTTAGCATCTCAATGAGAATCAATTTACTAATTTAGGAATTAAAGTGCAACTTTTAGTATATGGTCTAAACATTTTGAAGTCTGAGGGTTAAACTCTGACATGTAGACCACAGCCCAATATTATTATTTTACGATAATGAATTTACATGGATAAAATAATTTATTAATTGAAATTTACAAGTCAAGATTTTGATACATGGGAGGAGATCTATAATGCCATTAGATGAACTTTTTGGTATATTTGGTTATTTTTGATACATTTTTTTTAATTAATTGGTACAAAACAATATTTTTAATGACAACATACAAACAGTGTATTTGTAAAAAGTTTCAAAGAATTTTGTGTTTGATATTTCAGGTTTTCCCCAGATGGCCGTTTAATTGTGTCTGGCAGTGATGATAAGACAGTCAAAATTTGGGACAAAAACAGCAAAGAGTGCATTCACACATTCTATGAACATGGAGGGTAAGTAAAGATAGGGTTCATTCTAGAGATGAACACTTTCAAAAGTGTATACTGTAAATGTATTATATTTAGTGTGTACGGTGTACGATATTTGGCGGAAATTGACTATTGAATAAGTTAGCGTAGATTTGATTTAGCGCATTTCTTCATATTTTTATTTATTTGTATACGTACAAGACATTTGGCTATGTACTTGATTTAGCGGGTGCTGCGATCCGCGAAAGCCGCTAAAAAGAATACACAGCCAAATGTAATACGTTTACAGTATCACTTTAAAGTAGATATTAAGAAAATTTAACAAACTAGTTGTGAAATTACATGTAAAAATGAATGTTTTATTATTCAATTATTTTATTAAAGAATTTATTAACAAATTTGTTGGACATAAATATATATTTGTGCAAGTCTTTGAACACAGAATTGTAGCTCAGTTGTATAGAATTATAAATGGTTTAAATTTAAAGACATTCAAATGTGCAATATGAAATAAGTGAGAGGTTCAGATGATGGCTATTGAAAATTTTGCGATTAAAAATAAATTTTGATATTAAATTTGCATTTCTTTCTTAATTAGGTTTGTAAACCAAGTAGAATTTCACCCGAGTGGGACGTGTATTGCATCAGCTGGAACAGACAGCACCGTCAAAGTATGGGATATCAGAATGAACAAACTTTTACAACATTACACAGGTAAACAAGTTCTTAAAATATTACACAGATATTACATAATATCTTCTAAAAGTTTCCTCATTATAAATCTGACAGGGACATAGCGGAAAAAAATTGTAGAAGAAATTGATTTTTAAAAAAATTATACAGTAAAACTCAATTATAACGAAGTCACAGGGACCTACGAAATAACTTCGTTATATTCGTAATTCGTTATATCCATATAAGGAATTCACTGAATTTATATAGCTGGGGATCCAAGATAACTTCACTATATCCGTGAATTCGCATTATCTGTGTTCATACTAAGCAAGTTTTGCTGTAATTCCGTCTCTATGTTTATCTGAAGACAAGTTTTTGGTCAAATGAGCAACATAAAAAACTTGTTTGATTTTGCATTAGCCCTAAACATCTATTATAGTTTTGTAGAATCGTAAAATTGCATCAATTCCTTTTCAATATTGATCATGATTTATAAAGCAATGATTCTAGAACTCTGACATTGATTTGGCTACTGTTGACATAGATAATGTGTATTAAACTTATGACTGGTTTGTATCGTACTGTTGACATTACTTGTGTTCTGACTATTTTTAGCACACAGTGCGGCAGTGAACAGCCTATCTTTCCACGCCAGTGGTAACTACCTGATATCGGGGTCTGACGACTCGACGTTGAAGGTGTTTGATCTGCTGGAGGGCCGATTGTTCTACACACTGCACGGACACCAGGTAAAACTTCTTTTTCAGTTCTTCAAGGGACATTGGAGTAAACTTTGAACAATAGGTCAGAAAAGTTTTCATATACAGTATGTATTTATTCAATATTGTTTCTGTATGTTATCATATCAGTAATGGTTTTGTTGGCCATATTAATTGATTTTTTTATCATATGTCTTTCATTTGATGGTTTGGAAATGAAAATTACACTTTCTGTATTTTAGGAGAAGCCCAACAGTTTTAAATATACAAAAGACAATTGTAACTTTCATTTCAATTTTTTAATTTTTATTTTCTAGGGTCCATGCACAGCAGTGGTCTTTTCCAAATCTGGTGAATATTTTGCATCAGGAGGATCTGATGAGCAAGTGAGTTTTCTTTTCCGCATACCTACATTGGTGTTAATATTAAAAGAGATTATATAAATCTATCTCATATCGTAAAAATCCTATGGAACTCTAATACAACTGCATTTGATTTGTCAATAGACGATATAACTCCTCTGTACATTTATTGTAAAGATGTGACACAATCTTGAATTAGGATCTGTGGTGTGATATACATTGGTTAGTTCTAACTGTACTCAAAGATTTCAAACCTGACATTGACAGAGCTTTGTATGTAATCCAAAGGTTTTTCTATTTATGCAAAAAAAACTTACCACACTGTGATTTTGTTTTTATGTACAAATGGTTTTAACACTTATATTGTTGTTTTAAATATTGTGAGATAATACATGTACATGATGATTATGTTCTTTCTCTTGTAGGTGCTTGTCTGGAAGACAAATTTTGACCAGCTGGATTTTTCTGAAGTCCTTCAGTCTCACAAAAATAAACAAGAGGAGACAACTCCATGTGATCCCAGTGTATCTGATATACCTCCTAGAGTTGTCAAAAAACCTGCCAAACCCAAGTCACCAAGAGGGGTCAGTACTTTCCTTCTTCATTAAGATGCATGTTTTATTGCTCTTTCTTTTAATTTGAGGTTCATTTTCACAGAATTTTCAGTTTGAATTTCTGTTTTCACATTTCAGTTCATGCACTCCAACTTTTAACTATTTCTCAAAAATTATACGCTGGAATTGACATCCAAGAAAAATAAATATAATTTATGAATAAACTCACATGTGCCAAATATATTTCTGAAGAAAAGAAAGAGTAGAACAAGCTGAAAAGAAAATATTCAGTTTAATGGCGTCAAAGTATACTATTACATGTATCATAGAAATGTATGAAAAATAAGGAATTTTTTTGTAACTTCCATTTAAAGTTATGCTCACATCAGATCAAATTTATAGATAGATATCTTTCTTTATATCATGAAAACATAATCTATTAAACAAGACGTAAATAGGAGAGAGGAAAAGTGTCAGAAAAACCAAAATTATTTTCCAGTATGATGCGAGAACAGAGCTTAAAAATATGGACGATGAATCAGTTCCTGTAACCAATGTAGGACCAGCTATGTTTGCTCCGGAGCAGGTAGTGGGAGTAGAAAAACAAAAAATAGCATTTCAACTCAATGCTGGAATTACAGTTTTATAATTAATCAATTATCATTCTTACCAAAGTTTAAGCATGTTAAGGTAAGTCACTCGTCAAATTTGTTATATCAAGGATTTTTTGGGAAGTATATTTTGGATAAGTACTCATATAGTATGACTCAAAATCGCAGAGAAAATAGGGGGTCAGTGTGCATCTTACTGATCTATGGTACAATTAAGTTGACCTTTTTGCACTTAAATTTTAACTCTGATTCATTACTTTATCTCTAATTTTATTTTATCAGATATTACTACGTTAAGAAATTTAATCTTATTTTACATAAAATAGTTGGAATAATATTTATTATTGAACATATCTTGCAAATTAATGCGCATTTATTATTGTGTGACCTTTTTGTACTAAAAAATAACATATTTGGGGTATTAAAAAACTAAATAGGCAATAAAATATTATCTTGTATCAAGCTTTTAAGGAGTTAAGTGCTGATCAGTCACAAGTATCGAGTAGTTTAAAATAATGAAAGAAAAAGTTGGGGTCAGTGATGTAAATTTTGAAATATTGGTCAAAATATGTGATTTTCAGGCAAAAAATGGTGTAAATTTTATCTAGACTTCTTTAATATATCTTCATTATTTGGCAAAGTTTGTTGAGGGAAGGTGTAAATCTTGTTCTTAAAATATAAAGTAAGACCTATATTAAATATTCCTGCAATATCATAATGGAAAATATTCTCCGAGTAAAAGTATGTGAGGCTAAAGTTTCAAGACATTAAATTTAACAAATGTGCAGATTTGCAGAAATTTCTGCTGAATATCCTTCCACCACAAGAAATAGTCCCTCATAAATCTTGCTTCTTTGTAGATTTTTAAGCAGTTTTTTCGATGAATGTTAAAAAATTTACATTGTTAAATATATATATTTTATAAAAATTGAATTTTAATGAATATTTTTTAAGTAAGAGGTTCTGCGTGAACTTTTCTAAAAAGCTGAGGAGTGACTTACCTTAAATATATCCATTCTATGTCTTTTGAATCTTAAGTACCAGTATTAAAAAAGTTAAAGATATCTGAAAAGTGCTAACATGCAAATATTTTATTTTTTATGCATGAAAAATTTTCATCTTGTTAAGCATATATGATTTGAAAATACACTTGTACATGTAATACTTCATTAATAAATTACTTGGTCATTTTATATATTTCTAATATTAAACTAAAGCATCATCATGGAAAACTGAAGTTTGATAGAAATTCTTTGTGCAAGTCTGTATTTTTGCACACCAGAAAACAAGTTTTATATCAAATGTGCCTTATATTTTTCAGCAAAACGGTGTAAGTTTTGACATTGATGTGAGGAATTCTGAGCCCGAGCCAACAATACGCACCACAAAGGACCGGCCAGCCACCACCCAGCAGTTAGAACCACAAGCTCTTCCCCCGCAGCTCGCAAAAACCTTAGAGCAGATTGTAGGCCAGCTAGATGTACTTACTCAGGTAAAATAATACAAAGATTTAATACAGACACCTTGCATACAAGTAACAGCCTTGGTGAAAGTCCCCACACTTCTTTTTTAACTCTCTCGCCATGAACCTCAAAAATGCTGGAGTAATACAGACACATCAATAGAATGAAACAAACGTGTGATTGATACACTTTTCTTTTTTCCTTTAGGGGAGTTTTAGTCAGCATTTTTGAATTTTTTTTATTTATAGTTTTATGTCTGTCAAACTTACACATGATTTGGATGAGACAAGTAGATACATATACTTAATTCTTATTTAGCTCTAATAGCTGGATGTTGAAACATATTCTGATGCATGTACTTGTTTGTATTACAAACATTTGAATCATATCTTATTCTTAGAATTACATGTAGTTATCAAAGGCTGGCTCATGGAATCAACAACTTATTAGAACTGGAAAGTGCTCTGTTTTCTTTTATGTTTTATTTGGGGGATGGGAGGTTATATTTGAGTGGATTGTGTTGATACTATTAGTTACACAGTCAGTTAGTGACCTAATACGGATTCATACAGGGTGTGAAATGGAAATCCGTATTGGGCGAGGCGAAGCCGAGTCCCAATATGGATTTCCATTTCATACCCTGTATGAATCCGTATTAGGTCACTAACTGACTGTGTTACGAATTTATCCCGCTGAAGACCTTTTGCAATATAAAAAAAATATTTGTGCATATTATGAAAATATTAAGTTTTAATCCAATAACAATCAACATAAGATATCGTTACGGTAACAAGAAATTTAACTTAACTACATACGTAAACCGTTTCTTAGCCGCCTTTTTTATTTACAATAACAACACTTCGAATGGAATCGTTTGCCCGATTTTCATATTAGGCCTCGACGGAGACGTAATATGGAAACGGAGACCTAATACAGAACATTTCAGGGCGTCATGTGATTAGCTTTTATCCAATCAGTAATCGACAAATTTGTCTGAAGCGGGATAATTAAAAATACACCATGTACCGGTATTAATTTTCTCATCACATTGAACACTTTAAAATGTACATGAATGTATTTTGTTTTCTCTTACAAAATAAATGAATAATATCCTTTTTTATGATAAATTCCAAATTTTAATTTGTATGTTACTGTCAATTATCTATTACCCGGTAATGCTATATTTTACAGACTGTTTCATTGTTGGAGCAGAGACTAACAATGACAGAGAACAAGTTACGGGAATGTATAGACAATCAGCAAAGACTGACACTACAGGTCCGCCCAATGGACTGATCTGGTCTTCACTCCCTTAGATATTTAACTGTGTGTAAGGAACATTTCTGAGAGGCATTTACGAGATGAGCAATTCTGACAGAGTAGGTTTATAAACCAGCGCTCAGTGACAGTCCATAATTCATTTGACTTTCCTAGTGCAGCTTCGCGAGGAAACATGCTGTGCAGCTAACAGAACCAAAAAAGAACAAACTGTAATGATAAAGACAGCCATGGTCTGCTGAATACCGTAAATCTGGAAATTTTTGCTGTAGATAAAGTTTTAGCAAATTTGCCAGTTCATTGCATTCGCAAAAATATTTTTTTAAAAAAAGAATACCAATAAGAAAATGTAAACAAAGCAGAGGTCATTCGCAAAATTTTAAAACGTAAAAATTAATCAACGGCATTTTGACCCGTATTCGCAAAATAAAATTGACATAAAAATTTCCAGATTTACGCTAATCTTGCTAAAAAATTTAAAACATTTTATTGTTTGAATTAATTTGTATAGAATAAGGATTTTATGAGCCTTTTGCTGCAATATGACTTCTTTGCCTATTGCAAGAATGTTTCAAAATTAATTATTTTAAAGAAATTATTTCCGATCAGTAATAAAAAAAAATCTTCCGCTAGGAAAGAGAAGAAATATTCTGTTCAAAGAGGTGAGAATGAAAATCTCTTGAGTTAATTCAAAAGTTGGTTGTAAAGGAAGACTCGGAATGTATCTTGCATTGTATTCATTTTAGAAGGAATCCGTCCATGTGTGAATCTCTTTCATTTATCAAGAAAATTTTTTTTAAGACAAATAGTCTTACATCTTTATTTCAGATTTGTTTTTATTACAATACATCTCTTATTTTTTTAAATATTTATTACTATTCAATATTGATATTATTATTTGATATTCAATATTGATACGATTCTCTTATGAATTCATGTTATAATTTTCAATGTTACCAAATCAGTGACTTTGGATTTTTTGTATTTGGGTTAATCTTATTTCTGATGATCAGTTAACTCCAGTAAATTTGTGCCTCATTTAGTTAATTTTCAAGTTAGGCACTGTGTTAAAATCTCACACAACTAAGTAAAAAATATGACGTTGTATTTATAAAACAAGTGATAAGTCCCTTTTGTTCAGTTATCTGGGACTTATAGACAGAAATAAAAATTTCAACAGGGAATTAATAAATATCTCTTATTTTCCTAAAATTTCCTTAGTACAACATAAATGATTTTTTTCCTTGATATTTTCTGAAAGTAAAAAAAAATAATGACAAAGATCTACACTTCACTTTTAAACATACATTTATTATTTTGTTTTAATATTCTTTTGATAATTAACTTGTTGTAAAAATGAATTTAATGTTTTTATTGTTCAGTTTTTTTATTGAAAAGAATTCATGTCCAGGATATTCTTTTCAAACTTTTCATACTTTAGAAAACTTCAGAACTACTTGTACATAAAGGATACATTTTATAATCCTTCATGCAAACTGCTGTTTTAACAACTGGCTTCATTTTAAAATGTGTGACTGTGCCTATGTCTTAAAACATGTGAACACTTATTTTTATTTTCACTTACTGAATAAGGAACATGTAATAGGTTACAAAAATACATGAACGGAGGGAATTGCCAAGTTTTTCATTCCCAAAATATATAATAGTGTATTGAGAAGTAATTGATAGTGTATATCTGACAGAGAAGTTTATCTAGGTTTTAATGAAAGACTGAACTATTATCTTACTAGTGCACATATATTGTGATATTGGACAAAAACTAGAAAGAAGGTTCTTATGTAGTAATGCTGATATTTATTATTCTGTAAATAAATAGAAAAGTGTTGTTTGCTGTTAAATCTTAGATTTTAGTAAATCCCTTTAATATTACTTATTCCATTAATTCCAGACATTCACACAAACCTTGAATCCAATAACACCTTGTTCTTCATACTTTATTTTTGATATGATGGGAACAGAAACGAAACTGAATATCTACAGTAATCACACAGTCTGGTTTGTCAACTCCTTTATCAAACAAACACCTTAACAAATGGAGTTGATTTATTTTCTCCACAAAATGTATATCAGTCATATTGTCCAAATTTGTTTTAGATGCTGATAGACCATATTTTTCCTGTATATTTTATACATGACCAGTGATTTAGTACATGTATGGCTATTTTAACCCTTGACTATCAATGCTTCATAAGTAATTGAGTGCAAGAAGAATTGCTGACAAAAATGTAACAGTTTCTCATCATTGTTTGATTGATATGGAGCTCTGACATTTAGCTTTGGTTATAAGAAGATGGATTATAAAAGTGGCTACTGGTGTAATGAGAAAAGAGAAGGGTTCTCATCATAGTTTGATTGATATGGAGCTCTGACATTTAGCTTTGGTTATCAGAAGATGGATTATAAAACTGACTACAGGTGAAATGAGAAAAGAGAAGGATGAGAAGGATTTGTAAAAAAAAAATATTGTAAATGGGACATTTTCTTTTTTTAAATTCTAGTTGCTAGCTGAATATAATCGGACAAATGAATCCAAAATATCAGTGGGAAGTTTTTTTTTAATTTATAATTAAAATACCAACGATGTAAGAGTAGACTAGAAATATCTCAACAAAAAAGTAACCTTCAAGGTTTTGACGCACAATCTGAGTAATTTAAACCTATCTCTTTTTTGCCATTCATGGTGTATCAGTAATGCAGACGTTTAAGGGTCTTGCATTGCTGCTAAAATATAAACTCAGAATTTTTTGAGGCTTTTAAAGACTTGTAAGATAGAAAGAAAAAATACCACTGCAAATACAATTTGTAATTTATTCATTGGATTTTATCTACAAAAATTCCAACAAAAGGACGACATGTAGAAATAGAACTGTTGAACTGCATTTACGGCCGAGTTTCGGAGAATGAAAGCTTTAAACTATATGACTAAACTTTCTACTTCTAATAAATTCAGCTAGGAATACTACGAATTCTATAATTACTAGTAATCTTAACATAATAAATGTGTTGTAGAAAAAAATATGAAGAACCAGTTATAAAAATTTAATATTAAGACACACTTTTATATAACATGCTTATGTACATTCATAAGTCGCTATTTCAAAGAAAGTCTATACCAACATGGTCTGAAATTTGAAATTTACCTATGTGAAATGCCAAGAACGTGTAATGTAAAAACTTCATCACAATAAAAGAATCAACCTGAGCAAAAGAAATTATTCTGATTTAATTCTCGAAATTGAAAGTGTCCTTTTTGACATATCACACCTTATGCATGTATTGAGGGTTCTACAAATCATGACGGTTTAGAAGTTCAATTGTCTGTAAAATATACATAGAAAATTGTTTACGTAAAAATTCCAGAAATATCAATATCAGAAATTTCCTACTTCAAGAAATGCAAACTATGTATTCAAATAACTCCTATGTTTCTTGAACATTTACCAATATTTAATCGATTTATCTATCATTGTAGGGGATTATGACTTTTAAGTAAGTTTATTAAGATAACGCCATCTTTTTCTTTTTTCTTTTCTTTAAAAGCAAATGGAAATAAAGACAAATTGCGATGCAAGAAAGTTCAAGAAATATGATAGTAATTAAAAATGAAATTCTCAAGAGCGGACAAATTGACTAAATATATAGTGTCTAAACTGACCTTCAAGGACTAAAACCACGATTAATGTTCAGAATAGTTGACTATAATTGTTAAAAATCATGAGTGTTTTGTATATTAAGGTCAAGTTCTGTACATGTTGATTTTTACTCTTGAAACGATGATCTTTCTCTTGAATTTAAATGCGGATAGGAATACCTGTCACCCCAACATTCCCAGTTGCACTCCCAGACGTGGAGAAAGAGGGGGCAAACGGACGAGATGTAAAGCGGGATCGTCTACGCTTCATCATATCCATAACACTTTTGTATCTGGCCGGATCTACAATATCGTTCTGTTGATTGTGTACTATACGCCTGTTTCCGGAGGTGTGAACATGGAATGAACTCGTGGGCAGGGACACTTCCTTAAACTGAATTGACCCGCTGCTAAACTGTCGGTCTGAAGATTCTCCAAGTCTATTATTCGCCCCAACTTGAGTTACCACCTTCCTGATGGTGGAAATAGATGAGTCAATAGGTATAGACACAGAGCCTGATTTCATAGCTTTCCTACGGTTGATTATGTCCATCACTTTCTTGTAGGTGTCTTCATTAACATTTTCGTGTCTTTGGGTGTGGACTACATGCCGACCTCCATTACTGTGTACATGGAAGTGCCCCGAAGGCAATGATACCTCAGCACCATTAATTGTATGTTCACCGTGAGCATGACCATGGTCAGAGTGAACCTTTGCACCACCAATATTAATCACTTTCCCGCTAACAGTTCCAAAAAGAGGCTGACCTTCTATGTACGAAGTATGTGTCACATGTCCGAAATTTGAATGACCATGCCCATCTTGTACTCCGATACTATTTATAGACATAGATCCAGTAAGACGAGACGATGCCCCATTACTCTCAGCAGTATTGTTTGTCTGGCTTCCAAATCCAATGCTGACAGAGCCATCTCCTCCTGTGTTAAACACTCTCCTCCGCATGCTAGGAATGTTCACAGTTCTCGTAAATGTGCTTTCTCGAACAACCGGTGACGAATGACGAACGTTGATACCATTGTTTGTTTGACCTCCAACGTTAATGGTGACAGAACCATCCTGCCCTGTGTTAAACATTCTCGTCTTATTTCCTGGAATGTCGACGGTACTAGTGAAAGTTGTTTTTTTAACAACTTCTGATGGCTGACGAAAGTTTACATATACCCTCTGCATTTCTTTGGAGCCACCGGGTTGGTTTCTGTATATTTTAATGTAACCACCACCTGGATTTTCAACTTGTTTAGCTTTATCCTTAAGATACTGGTAGGCTGAAGCCCCATCTGCTTCTCTTATTTTACTGGTAATTGCTAAAAATATTTTAGATGGTTTCTTTTTCATTGTAGCACTATTTATTGTTACTACTCTAGGCTCATTTATAAAAGCCTTTGGTTCTCTGTTTAATTGGTACCTCGATGCAGTAGAACCAATTTGCTGTTCTATTCTCCCAGCAATATCTATGGCTCCATCAGGAATACCTATATCAGTTCCTTTTGATTTTGAAGAATATGACCAAGATTTCACTTCGTAAGGTTCCTTGACATAATTACCAACTGCAGTGCCCCGAACTTGTTGATTTTCTTCTGCAAGCTTGCCCTTTCCTTTAAGGGATAAATCCACAAACCCGCCGGAGCCAGTGATTGTAGAGGAACCTTGCCGAGAAGATACCGTCTGAATAGAATTACCTCGAAATACTCCGGAAGTTTTGTACTCCGCATTTACGGTAGGATTCTGAAAAGAAAAATCGGTTTGAACTGGTACTCCACTGCTACTTTTTACAATCGTACTTTTCTTGGGTTGACTGGCTTCTACCACTTTGCTTTTAAGAGACATATCTACATAGCCTCCAGCTGAATTATCAACATATGTAGCTGATGAATCAACAGGAATACCCCGACTCCCAATAGATGTAAAGAATGCCGAATTTGTGGAAGGACCCTGCCAAGATACATCTGTTTGTACAGGGACTCCAGCGCTACTTTCTTTTACGGTGTCTCCTCTTGGTTGTTGTACTTCCATGACATTGTTATTAAAGGACATATCTGTATATCCATCGGGCGAAACACTGTTATCTACAAACGTGGTTGATGAATCAACAGGAACACCTTGATTTGCCTGGGATGTATAGAGTTCCGGATTTGTGGAAGGATTCTGCCAAGATACATCTGTTGGTACAGGGACTCCAGCGCTACTTTCTTTGATGGAGCTACCTCTTGGTTGTTGTACTTCCATTACATTGTTATTAAAGGACATATCTGTATATCCACCAGGCGAAACACTGTTATCTACATACGTGGTTGATGAATCTACAGGAACACCTTGATTTGCCTGGGATGTGTAGAGATCAGGATTTGTTGAAGGACTCTGCCAAGATACATCTGTTGGTACAGGGACTCCAGCGCTACTTTCTTTTACGGTGTTTCCTCTTGGTTGTTGTACTTCCATTACATTGTTATTAAAGGACATATCTGTATATCCATCGGGCGAAACACTGTTATCTACAAACGTGGTTGATGAGTCAACAGGAACACCTTGATTTGCCTGGGATGTATAGAGTTCCGAATTTGTGGAAGGACTCTGCCAGGACACATCTGTTGGACCTTGAATACCACCGTTATTTTCCATAAAAACGTTCCCAATTTGTTGACTTGTTTCTACTACTTTGCCATTAAGAGAAAGATCGGTATAACCACCGGAAGAAGCAGGGATATTATTATTACCAGCTGTTGAGCCGACTGTTTGTTCAAGGTTTTGGGAAAGTGTATCAAGGACTATTGGGTTAACATTGCTTCCGAGGCTTTCTGAAATAGTTGATTCCACTGTTGAAGGGACCCCCTGAACTATTCCACTATCTTGGTAGTTGTTCAAATTTGTTCCTTGTGGTTCTTGTTTTGGTATATACTGATTTGCATTTTGAGTGTTACTTTCTACTATGCTTCCTCCTGGTACAGAAGGTTCCGCAAAGTTAGAGGTTAAAGGTTGAGAAGGGGGAGACGTTAAAACAGAGGTACTTTCCAATCCAGGGGTCTGTTCAGATTTAATGAATGTAGAATACGGAGAGGTTGGAATGTAATTAACTTGTTCACTATGAATTGTTTGAACAGGACCATAATTTGAATCAACGGAAAATCCTACACTTCCTGCTGAGGAATCAGAGGTTACACCTGTGTCATAACTGTTATCGGGTTGTACAGGAATACCTTGAGTCATCTCAGAAAACGTGGAGCTGGTATCCAACGTAGAATCTTTCCAAGACGTTGCAGGAATGTTTTGAACTGTCTCCGGGATGATATCACTAGTTTTCATAAAAGGATCTGTACCTTGGTTGCTACTTTCGACTGCTTTTCCCTTGATCGATAGATCCACAAATCCACCAGAAGATTTAGAGTTACCCACATAACTAGATGTTGAGTCAACAATTGGCTCTTGGTTTTTGGAAGTTTTTTCAGATATGAGGATGTTGACCGTGCCTCCAGTGCTTTCAGATACTGGAGATACCGCAACGGATGATGAAAACACAGAAGTCATACCAGTGTCAATGGTATTACTTGAATGGCTGGAAGTATCTTTACCATTTTCAAAACCGAAGCCTCTTCCGCTACTTATTAATCCTCCAATACCACCATCAGAGGAACCTGTAATAATCCCCGCATCATAATAATTTTCTCGTTGCTTTACGATGTTTGGGCTATTTTCAGAATTTTTAGAATCGGTAACTATAGATGGACCTTGCCAGGAAGCATCTGGTTGCATTTTAGCGCTTAAAGTTGTGTCGGAATATGAGGAAGGATTCTGCCAAGAGGAATCGGGTTGAACCGGAATGCCAGTACTTTCTTTCTTTAACCTGTCTTTTGTATCAAACGAGATTAATTGAGATGTTGAACTGCTTATGCTCCCTGGAACATTATTATATGAATTGTCCATGCTGTCTTTCTTATTATCATTCATTATTGTTTCGGCCAATTTCATGCCTGCTTCTACCTGTTCTACGTCCTTTGAATCTTTGCTTAAGTTGTCGGAATTATTACGGTTTTCATCATCGGAATCAGAATATGTTCCGTCCCCAGTTTTACCACCTTCATCCCAACATTTGCTGCAGTCTTGTTCATCTCCTGAGTCACTGTCCGTATTATCTTCCTGAGAATCACTTCCACCCCTATTATCTGAATTGGAACTTCCACTTTTACGTACACATTTATTGCAATTTCTTTTCTCTCCCGAGTTTGAGCTCGTTCTCTCTGCGGAATAACTAGCATCTCCGACCGAGGGATCGGATTTTGTTAAATCATCAGTTTCACGCTTACCTCCACATGTATTGCAGCTTTTTCTCTCCTCATCTGAATTTGAATAAGCATCGCCTCTATCATCTGAATCGGAACGAGTTTTACCACCAGTACCCCGACATTTGTTGCAATCCTGTCCATCTTTTGAATCACTGTCGGCATTATCTCCCCCAGAATCACTTCCATCCTTATTATCTGAGTTAGAATCTGCTTCTCTCTCGGAACTTCCACCTTTACCACCACATTTATTGCAATTTCTTTTCTCTCCGGAACTTGAACTTGTTCTATGTCCGGAATGACTATCGCCTCCATCAGAGGAATCAGATTCTGTTACATCATCAGTTGTTTTCTGTTCACCTCTACATCTATTACAGCCTTTTCTATCACCCGAGTCATTTCTTTCCGCAGTTGAATCTGAATTACTACCATCTCCCTCACCTGAATCTGAATTCATTCCAGTTTTACCACCTCCACGCCCACATTTTCTGCAGTCTTGTTCATCCCCTGAGTCATTGTCCGTATTGTCTCCTTCAGAATCACTCCCACCCTTATCATCTGAATTGGAATCTGCCTCTCCCTCAGAACCTCCTCCTTTACCACCACATTTGTTGCAGCTTTTTCTTTCACCCGAACCATTTCTTTCCCTATCTAAATCTGAATTATCCTTGCCTCTATCATTTGAATCACTGCTCGCTTCATTTGCCGAATCGTCTTTATCACCACATTTATTGCAGCTTTTTCTTTCACTCGAGTCATTTCTTTCCCCATCTGAATCTGAATTATCCTTGCCTCTATCATTTAAATCACTGCTCGCTTCATCTGCTGAATCGTCTTTATCACCACATTTATTGCACTTTTTTCCATCTCCTGAGTCACCACCTATTCCCAAACCCTCGTCCAAACCGGAATCGCTTGCATCACCTGGTGTAGAAGTCAATGATGAATAATCGTAGTTCTCATCTCCAGTTATCCCAATCGTGCCTTCAGAAGTGCCTACTTCGCCCTCTGTGTTGTCTCCTCCATAATCTGACCGCTGAGCATCCATAGTTTGATCATAATTATCATAAGAAATATCATCACCATTTTCATTCCCATCCCCTTGATCATAAGCCGTGGTTGGATAATCATCTGATAAAATTTGACTGAGGTCTGTGTATTGCTGACCTTCAGCAGTGTCAAATGAGTCGTCTGTGATGCTCTGTATGATGTCCCCTGTATAATCTAAGTTCTGGTAAAAGGTGTCCGCAGTTTGATCGTAAATTTCATCCTGACCAACGGTATCCTGATAGTTGTCTGCTTCTTGGCTTGTCTCATCACCGTCTCCTATATCACGTTTTCTAATACTATGGATATGTAGACTACGACTTTTTTCAAACTTTTGTGATTCCAATTCCCCATGAAATTCCGATCGACCACTACTGACTGCAAAAGTATAGATTTGTTTTAATTACTCATCAAGTTTATTTACAACTGCAGTGTTCGCATATATGAGAAACAGCAAATCTATTAACTGAACAGTTACTTTTTTCTTCTAGGGGGATGACATTGATACATTATGTGCTACTAATTATGAGGCAATTTAACACCTAATTGTCTACTGATTTCTGGTATTTCTCGGTCATTACAATATAAAAAGCACACGGGGGTGTGACCTGTCGTTAGGGGGTGCTCACTCCAATAAGGCACCTGATTCCACCTCTGATGTTTAAAATGTTCATTTTTGCTTTGCTTTTAGACTTTTGAGCTTGTCCTTGAATTCTGTTCGTAATCTTTTAGTCTATATGAATATTTTGAATATACTTACAGGCAGTAACAAGACAGAGAATAACAGCGGCCTTAAAAGGCTCCATCAGGATAAATGATTCTAAAATTAAAACAAACGATTAGTTTAATTGAATGAAATACTAGTTAGAATTTCTGTACTGCACTCTAGATATTGGAAACCAACATTTACTTTTATAAGTGATATAGAAAAAAATCTCATTCAAAGAAAGTGTCTTGGTGTTTTTCACTATTACAAAAACATACTATAGACCAATTTCCAGTCCCAGTCTTAAACAGAATTATGCATTGGACTTTGGAAACTCGAATGATCAATTGCTTTATCAAATTTCATAAACTATTTAAAATATTTTTTAATTAAAAAACCTTTACCCAAATCGCCAATATAAGTAGCTACTCATATCTTTTTTAAATTTATTCACATTGATCTCTATGAGAATTGCAGAAAAATTCACTTTTTTTTAATAAGAAGTCTCCTATTATATACTGACGAACACGCCAATGCTCAAAATATCGTGATTTCTTATTTATATTGACCAGTGGTTGTGTACAGGGAAGCTCATCATCCATCACTTTTTCGTTGCAGTGATGGTCATCATTTATAATCTATCTTAAACAATGTAATACTCTATTTTTCATAAAATGATTCTTAAATTATCGAAACATTTTGTAAAAATATTTTTTTCAAGAAAAGAAACTACATTTGATTGAATGATTGATTGTATACTGTTTAACGTCCCTCTCCAGAATATTTCACTGATATGGAGACGTCGCCATTGCCGTTGTGAAGGGCTGCAAATTTAGGCCTATGCTTGGCACTAACGGCCTTTGAGCAGGGAGGGATCTTTATCGTGCCACACCTGCTGTGACACGGGGCCTCGGTTTATACGGTCTCATCCGAAGGACCGCCCCATTTAGTCGCCTTTTACGACAAGCATGGGGGTACTGAGGACCTATTCTAACCCGGATCCCCAAGGGGGAAACTACATTTGATAATAAACTGCAACACAATCACTAAACTTTTTCTATATAAAAAAACCGCATTAAATATTTATTATTGTTTATTAAAAAATCTGGTCTTAAATAATTTTGTTTTCCTTTTAAATTTCACGATAAAGTATATAATTTCTTAAGTTAAATAAAAATCAATGTTTTAAGAATAAATACTTATCAAATTTATTTTTATATATTTAGCTATTCAAAATATCAATGTAAAAAAATCAACAACACGATATTAAAATAAAAGTGCAGAAATGCGTCATCAGTCACTATATATTGAATTAATTAATATTTGATAGGTTAAATATAATTTAAAAAGAATTGTATAAAATACCGTGAATGGTGCCTTCAAACCGAGACTGTAATCCTATAAGTGTGTGTCGGAGAGATACAATGCTTTCACAGGCATTTCACAATCAGCATTAAATAAGCCCTTCATAGATCACTAACATAAGATACATCATTGTAATATATTGCTTATTAAAATGCATACTCTATTTAAAGTATACTGCCAAAGAAATATTTTTTACCGAAAAAATATTTTTTTTTTCGTATTGTGAGATGAATGCATGACAGTCAATATGGAAGAATAATTAAAAGAAAGTTTAATTTTGTAAAGCAAATGCCTAATTAAAAAAAATGCTCACTTTGTAACTGAATTATTTATTCATCTTATCTTCGAAAACAAGAAAAATGTCACTTGTGGTTACATTATAACATGAATTAAAATTATATAAGAAATGTGTTGATTTAATATGAGTTATTCAATCTGCATTTTCATAAGTTTTTAAGTGCACGAATTAAGAAAACAGCTAATTTACAAAATAATATAACTGACATCTAAAAAAAAACACTGCTTTATTCGATTTCTACATTTGACAGAGATTGTTTTTACTTAGTTTATCGAATACGTTAAATTCTACCATACTTAAGATTGAAAAGTAAAATGTATTGCTCAGGTATAGTTGAAAAATAGCTAAGACACTTAAGTATGTTCTTTCAAAACGAAACAAAAAATAACTAGGAGGGTTTGATGCCCAAATTATATAGTGATGGTTACAAATTTTAAATTCTGTGAATATGATGGCAGAGTTATTCTTCACATGATTATAATAATACCTTGGTGTGGAATGGAAGCCTCCTCTAAAACATCGATGACTCAGAAGTTTCAAACGGCTCCAACTAAAAGCACATGATGGTATTTTTTTTTTTGGTATATTGAATATATTTTGCCGCACAATATATTAGCTATATTCCTTCTATGTGATATAAAGTGAAAACACAGTAAAGAAAGGGGTTCTAATTTGATAGTCTTAGTTTGTAATAATCATCATTAATTAAACGGGCTCAATCACAAAAGGTTTGACCGTTACGAACATTGCGTATTAAGTGATTTTAAACAACTGTGCAATGGTAATCACTGTTAAATATTCAGAGTTATTGACAATTATTCAATTTTATTAAATATACTGTCACGATTTAAGTTCGTGCATTTAAAGTTTTAGTAACAGATAAAAGTCATCATTTCGTAAGTACTATGGTCGATACAATGACCTTGTCATTAAATACAATTTATTTATCGAAATAAATGCCGACTGAAGTTTTTCATACTATTTGTTAGACCATTATTTACTAACTGAATTGACGAGGGATATTCCCGTTTCCCCCTGATCATGACAAAGACCACATGGCGGGTATGACCGATCGGCATAGGTTGCTCACTCCTCCATGGCACCTGATCCCACCTCTGATGATTTGGAGGAGTGTGTTTGCTCTGCTCCTATTATGAATTATTATATGGACTTTTGAGTGCAAAAGTTCATAAAACATTAGTGCTAAATCAAAAATTTTTACGGGATCAAATTTTCATGGTTTGAGGAAAAAAGTATGGTTCATTGGGATTTGATTTCGTGACTGGATAAGTGTTCAGTAGTAATATACGAGAAAAATCGCATTTCGTGGTGGATATGAATTTGCGGGTCTCTTCATTACTTGAAAATCACTAAAATTATACCCCCACAAAAATAGTGATTTCACAGTATATAAAATAGGAGCAGAGCATACACGGACCTCTAAAACACCAGAAGTTGATCAGGTGTCATGGTGGAGTGAGCATCCCCTGCCCAACGGTCACACCTGACCTGTGCCTGTAGTGATGATCAGAAAATAATGGAAAATTCGTTGTCAATTCAGTGTGTAAATAATGAATAATGGACCATTTGACTCAATGATAAATTGTATTTGCTTACAAGGTCATTGCATCAACCAAAGGACTAAGAAATGATGACTTTAAATGAGACTTCTGATATTCTTGTTTCATCAATTTGTTTGTCAATAATTTACATTGTTTTAGAAATTGTACATACGTAGAGCATGCTCTTGTTGAGAAATATAAACTTCGAATGCAAATAATGAATGTATATTGCTGCATAATTAAGGAAAGTTGACGATTGAAAAGGTAAAGTCATCACGTTTATCATAGAGATTGGTTGTAAGATTACCATTAACGGCTTTACCAAGGAAAATATCCAAACATGAAACAGATGTGTCAGACTCTATGGTATCTTTTATCTCAAGCTTTCCGGGGTATATCGTATCGATTTTCTTCTTTTCACCTATATAAAAATACCAAATAACATTCTCGCAAAAATAAGGTGTAGCGAAAAATGGGTAATCTACACGGTATCCGAAGCCAAAATTAATTGATAAATATTTTTCCCAAGCGAAGTGTTCTTGTAAAGCACATGAACAATAGAATGATGATCATTTTTAAATTTTTCAAATCGGAGTCTGACATAACTGCTTATATTTAGATAGTGTTAAATTTACTATAGACTTTAGACAATGATGGTAAACTAACAATTTAAGTTGTTATCTTATTTATGTAGCAATTCTCTATTTGCACCGTCATATCCCAAGACTATGTTCTTCATATATGGATATTTCTTAAACAAGGCAAATTAATGATGAACTAGTTGATCATCCAGGGTATATACAATCTTTTTTTTTTGGTTAACATTTGACAATGGTCAATACTATGACAAAATAAGTTGTTAAGTCGAATGTAGACTGAAGTATTTCATTCCAAGTGTGAGTTCATTATTTTCATACTCTCTTTTTACTAGGGTATTTCATTCAATCGTGAGTTTCTACCGATCATGTTGTTTACCTAATCATGACAAAGATTACACAATGCTGGGTGCTTTATCCTCCTTGGCACCTGGTCCCATCTTTGATGTTTTTGTTTTTAAGTGTGCTTTTTTTTTACTCTGCTTCCAAGTTGTATTTTGTCAATGGAGCTTAGAGGATGGTAAGTTTTCATTATCTTCATATTTTTTCCCAGTATAGATAGTTTCAATGGACTATTATGATAACTGTTCGTAATTTTCAACACCGTGTGTAGTCTCGTTGATTTAAATATGCAAATAATTTGTTCCTTTTTAGAATATTGCAAAAGTTTTAAAGTACATCCAGATAAGAAAATGACCTAATTCTAGTCTTCATATCTGTACAACTTGGAATTCAAAACTAGATTACAATATTTTAGAATACTACATGCATGTGTAAGTGATTAAGAATAGCACTGTTTATCAATTGTAGATAAATCGACAGTGTTAATTTATTTGTTTAGAATCGCACCATGAATATTTTTTGAAAAAAGTGTGATTGATAGAGGACTTTAAGAAGAAACAATGTGTCAAGGCGTTCCGTTATAAAACATGTGAAGAAGGAGACTAAAATTTGGCCTTGATATACGCAAATATTTGATACTTCGTAGATCTGTCAAATGTATACACTGTCATGTTTTATATTTCATGCTCACTAAGGCATGGTTTCTAAGCGTTCATAATTAAATCAAATTTCTGTTGACTTTATAAAGTAAATGTCAAGCATGCCCTGTCTGTTCAAAACTTTCTGTGAAAAAAAGTAAAAAAAACTGCCCATTAATATGTTAAATTCTTAATTAGGAATAATGATATAAAATGTCAAACACCAATGATATCCTATGCCTTTGCTATGATTGAATTCGAAATAAAGTTGACAATTCATAATCAGCGTTTTGTTTGTTGAAAGCACACAAATGCATTGATAATTAATTTTATTCAATTTTTAATATTAATCATGCAAGGTTTATGGTACTTTTATATTTACCTTAAACAAAATGTTGTTAAATGCCACAATATAAGATATTATTTTTTCATTTATTTATTATACAAATTATTTGCAACTCTTGGAATAATATATTTAAATGAATTGTTTAACATCCTAATTTTGTTAGGAAATGTCAAAGTGTTGGTGATAAAATAGTTAAAATTTAAAAAAAAAAAAATTAGCTCCGAACTATGGTGTTATTGACTAAATTGATTTTAACTGGCCAAACTAAAAAAAATTGTCAATTTAGTTAAAATTTCACTTTTACATTATTATCCCTAGTGCACTTTTATTGTAATCTTTATCAAAATCACCAGCTTGCAAAACCTCTTAACTATGTATACAACTTCTATGTAAGGGCAGGCTAAAGACCATCACAAGAAACGAACCCCAAATTCACGGACTTCCCTTGGATGTATAGAAAAATTAACGGACTAAACAACGAATAAAGGACTTAGGATAACATCATATGAAGAAATATTTTGGAATACAAAATATTCGGATTAGACAAGTTTCACTGTACATGCATGTTTAGTCAATCAAAAATACAGTGTTGATTGACTGAAAAATTAATTTATTGTGTGTCAAAAACGTATCAATCCGCTTGCCGTTACATATAAATTTTGTACAATTTAATGTCATATTTGAGGTGAAATTGTCTTTTTCCCTTACACTGAATGGTGGATAATTATACTGACTAAATTTACAAACTACTCATGTCATACGGTATAGCCTGGGTTGAAACACTTTTTAAATGAATTTCTCCGCAGATCATAAAGCGTAAATTGCCCCAACACAGCTGGGGAAGTAATTTGGTTTTTTTTCTTTCTTTAAATATCCAATATATTTTACATACCGGTATATAATTCCTTGATTTTTTGTCGAAACAGTTTTCGTGATTAATTTGTTGGTTTTATTTTATTATTCTTTACTCGGATAAAAAACCCGATTAAATTCGCTGCTTTGATCGTTTGTGAATTCCATTAACACCAAATAACACTTTTTGAAATAAAAAAAAACCCTTTAAACGCATATGCAAAATTAACATAAACTCATTTCTATTTTATATAAGATTTTTTTTTTTCGTTTTTAATGTTAACGTCATCATAAAACATTTCTACCACATGTCATTAAAAATTTAGATATTAAAACCGTGCAACATCAATCATATTATCACGGGTAAGAGGAAATGAAAGTCTCAGAAAGCATCTAAAATCAAAATAACGTGTTCCAATAATTTACTCCTTTTTTGTACATAAATGTATTAAAGTAAACAAATAGCTGTTATACTGGCGTCGTTCGACCGAAAAGAGGGCTCCTTTCCCAGAAGTTGTCTTTCTTACATTTTAACTATTGATTGCTTCCTTTATCTGATGAATACATATAGGGTGTGACCGAACGATGGGTAGAGAATACTTAAAGTTATAAACATTCTATATCGGTATGTTTTTTTTACTTTGTAGATCGAGAAAAAAAATCCAATAAGCTTGGAAACGGTTCAGAATAACTCCAGAATAACCTAAGGAGGTTTATTACACCACTTTTTGATGACGTACTACACAAAAAAATAAACCTCCATTGTTTTGACCGTTTTCCTCATGAGTCGAATTGTATTGGTACCTCTATAATCATGCTTGAATAATAAAAAAAACTATTCAAGCTTAAATGTCTACTTTAACAGTACTATTTGGTAGTAGGGCAAACATTAACCTCTGGAAACATAAGAGGTTGGATAAAGTGCTATGGAGGAGTGAGCATCCCCTGATGATCGGTCACACCCGCCCTGTGCTCCTTGTCGATTTTGATCTATATGCCCGGTTTGATGTGGTAAGTGAAAGTGACCTAATTTCTCTTTTAAAATAAGACCTCTTTATCGCAAAGATTTACGATGGCTTCTATAGGACACATGATCTACAACAAATCATTCCCACGTAATTAAATTTGTTCCCAAGAAATTAATTGCGTCTCGACGATTTTTTATAGAACGATTTAAATTTCGTAGACGAATTTTATTTTGTGGCAACGAGTTTGATTTCAGGGGAATACTGTATACAGGGAAATTTTCGCCCCCGTTTAATTTTCGCTCTTTTTGCCCTTGTCTGACGTGGGCGAATTTAAAACGGGGCGAATTCAAAGTAAACTGTATAATATCTTAAACAAAAGTCTTTTTGGGCGAATTTAAAACAGGGCAAACTTGTTTTCAGATGTGAAAGGGCGAAAATAACAAGGGGCGAAAATAACCCTGTAAACAGTAGTTTTTTTTTATTGAAAATAAATTTCAAGCAAATGTCCTATAGCAGCATTAGTAAAGATCGCTACAAATACAATAGGCGTTTCTTCAACTCTTCTTTATAAGGACTGATGACCTTTGCTTTTGTGTTTCTTTGATTGAGTGTGTCCATGGTATATCCATTTGTCCTTTTGCGGTCTATTTGCAATGTTCTTGTCTATTTTTAACTTAGAAAGATGCTTTTTTAAAATGCCAAGTGTCAAATTCGTTATCATAAAAAAAATGATTGAACATCTTAAATTACAAATGTATTGAGAAATAATCCATTTTGTAGAACGTATCTGACCTTTTTCTACAATAGAGAAAGATAGTTATGAAATGTGAAACGGCACTGTCACCACACCATCCGTCTCTAGTGTAAAACGTTTTGAGATAGATTACTTCAATTCTAAATTTTTAACAAACTTTTCGCACTTCGAACCGCTTTTCCCCTTATAATATTGATTGTGATTAAAAAACAACTCATCAGCGATTAATTGTAACTTGCATTGGTCAAAATCAGAAATTTCGAAGGAATTTACCTTTCTTTTGATACGAGTGATATCCATTGATAAATTATAGATAAACAAAATTGAATGATTTATTTACAGAAATGAAGTATGTTAGTTTAATTCTTTAACATGAACTTCAAATTCTGTACTCTTCTTCGGTTGCAAAAAATTAAAATGAGGCTGGAGAATAACCTTATTTCAGTTGTCATTTTCTATTTACAAGCATTTTTTATGAACAAAATTAACATATTCGTGATTAGGCGACAAGGCACTATTCAGTAAAGTTTTGAATCACCAATGTCTTCAAAGTTTTTATACTTCAGTCCCAAAATTAATTAAAAATAAAAAGCTAGTAAGTCTCACATCAGTGGGATTTTAAAATTCATACGCCTGACAAAAGTACCATGAAATAAATTAATCTTAGTATCATTAATAAGTGTATTCAATAATGCTTAAAAAGCATGATGATAAGAAATGAATGTAATATTTTTTCCTTTGATCGATGTATCAAAGAAAAATTTGGACGGAAAACTTCATCAATGCGCGTAGCGCATTGATGAAAAAGTTTTCCGTCCAAATTTTTCTTTGATACATCGATCAAAGGAAAAAATATTACATTCATTTCTTATCATTTAATTATGATTTTAAATTAATAAAATGAAACTTTCTTTCACCTAATCTATTAAATTTACGCATCTAAAACAGTGCGCACGAATACATTATAACAACGTTAACGTTGATGAAATTCAAAATGGCTCAAACGAAGAAAGGTTCTCAAATATTTTCGTGTCATTACCAACATTCTCTGAAATAATTTACAGTTCTTTAACACAAAAAAACCTTACCTGTTGTGTTATCCCTATCGGTATATTTTACCCGGTAAGTTATCCAAGTTCTTATATGTAAAGGGAAGCTACTCAAAAAGACAAAATATCCTAACAGTTCTAACGTTAGGTCACAGGAATTTTGGATTTCATTTGCACATCTTTTCATCTGAATTTCAAACCGAACATATAAATACGTATCACAACCTGTCAATGCTGTAAAACCTGAAATAGTCTGCTGCCGACTGTTTAAAATTATAGTAAAGAATTTGTTCTCATTCATGAATGCAGTGTCGTTTTTTCTCGATCATTCGTTTCCCGAGATTTAACAGATTAAAGGTTTTCCTCTCTTTGGTAGCATAAAAAAACGTTTCTCCAGAAGTCTATTGTTCATACCAGATATCTCAAATCCAAACATTTTACAAAAGTATGCCGATTTCTTTCCTTCTTTCCCAAAACTGTATTGTCGTTATGCAGACGATTTGATTTGTTTTGCAAAGGGGGATAATTCTAAAAGAAACGAAAGTAGAAAATAAGCCAGGAACGTAACGGACAGGTTTCGAAATTCAGGAAAATATTTATAAAGTAAAAGTTTCTAATTATTCCTTCAAGAAGTAGACTGGAAGCGGGAAATATAAATGTAGAGACTGCCAAAGTAGTTCCGGCTGCTTAGTGCAAGCGAACTCTAGATTTTATTGATGCAGGTATCAAAGGAATTTTTAAACCAATCAGAACTAAGTATTTTATAGAAATTAAATGATAAAGAAAAGGAAACGTAAATTTCCTGTGATGCCGATCACGATATAAAAAGATATTTTTTCTCTTTCCCTTACCTTTCCCTTTTACCATGGCGTCGGCGACGTGGTGCAGTGCTTGGAGTCGCGGTGTAAAGCGAGTGAACCATACGTTGCGGGTTAGAATCTCACTAAGTCAAAGAGCATACGGCAGGTGTGACTTGTCTGCAGGGGATACTCACTCCTCCATGGCACCTGATCCCGCTCTGCTGCTAGGGCCAAAAAGAACTTACGAGAAGGATATGGAGATAACGAACAGTATTCAATCTCAAAGTCCATAAAACAATACAAAAGAAGAGCAGAGCAAACATGGACCTCCGAATTATCAGAGGGTGGGATCAGGTGCCACGGAGGAGTAAGCATCCCCTGCTGACCGGCACATCCGCCGTGTGCTCCTTGTCATGATCAGGAAATAACGGAAAAACCCGTCGTTAATTCAGTGTATAAATAATGGACTAACAATTAGTATGAAAAACGTCAGTCAGCATTTGACTCAATGATAAATTGTATTTGCTGACAAGGTCACTGTATCGACCATAGAACTTACGAAATGTTGACTTTAAACGAGACGGCTGATATTCTTGTTTCATCAACTTGCTTGTCAATAATTTACCTTGTTTTAGAAATTGTTCATATGTAGAGCAAGCTCTTGCATATCGAATCAACTGAGATATATACGCTCCGTATGCAGGTGACGAAGGTATATTGCTGCATAATTAGGGGAAGTTGACGACAGAAAAGTTAAAGTCATCACGTTTATCATATAGCTTGGTTGTTAGATTATACCATTAATGTCTTTTTCAAGTTTAATATCCAAGTATGAAACAGATGTGTCAGACTCTGTGGTTTCTTTTATCTCAAGCTCACCAGGATATATCGTATCGACGTAGGAATGGAAATCACAATTGTTAATTGACAATATGTCGTCGATATATCTAAATGTCGAGTTGAAGGCCACAGCAAGTATTTTCTTTTTTTCACGCATAAGATTTTGCACAAATTCTGCTGAATATAAGAATAGGTCCGCTAATAACGGAGCGCAATTGGTACCCATGGGAATTCCAATAGATTGTTGGAATGCCTGGTCTCCAAAAACCACGAAGATATTGTCAATCAGTATCTCAAGCATCTCTTTGATGTCATCTTCAGAGTACTTGTGTGCAATCAGAATCTGTTTTAACAAAATAATTCTGCAAATGACCAATGACCAAGTAAGTAAATTTACGAGTTCCATTTTTATTAAAAAAGCAGCTGCCAATGATATCAAAAAGCCTGGACGTTAATTTATCGTGGGGAACGGTTGTATATAAAGTTGAAAAGTCGTAAGTTTTTAAGCTGTTGATTTTTGTAAAATCTTGTGATTTCAAATTGTCTAAAAGTTCTTTGGAATTTTTGAGTATCCACATCTGATTCACACCACTTGAATATATTGTTGCACATTACTCCTGAAGTTTTTCCTTCACTACTGTCAATATCTTAGTGAGGAGTAACGAAAGAGGCTTGGTTGAACAATATTGGAACCCGCAATGTATCTTTGTTTGTAAGGATTTTTATGAAGTTTCGGAATCCAATATATATAGGGTAGATCAAATTCCTTTTGGCTCTGTGGAATATTAAAGATATTTAAAACTGACATTTGATTTTGAAGAATTTCTTCCTTAGAAAGGGAAATATGAGTATAAGTAGGATTGCCACTTGTAGAATTAAATCAAAGTTCTTCTAAAATACAATTTATGTAATGAGCCTTACAAAAGAAGACAATGTTGTTACCTGCTTTGTCGGCAGGGACCAGTACATACTGATCATGTAAGCTATCTAGTTCTTTTTGCACTTCTGGATTATTCAACACAGAAGGATAGATGGTTTTCATACTGCCCCTCAATATCTTAATGCGCGACTTAAACATGGATCTTATACATTTAATCCATTCTGCCAAGGTGTCAATGTCTTCTTTTTCATATCCGGCCCATCGTCTGGCGTAATTTTCAAGAGAATCCATGATATTTATGAAATTCTGACGCCAGTTGAAGGATCGGGGTTCCCTATATTTAGGACTTTTTAAAATAAGTTATCTTAAGTCTTCATAATTGACTATATTTACGTCACCTGTAATAACGTGTCCAGCAGTACTATAGTTATAGGGCGAAGAAGAACATGAACACGACGGATGATTATGTTTCAGATGCTCTGTATCCAGGCCATGTAAATTTTTTTGTAATTGAAAAGTTTGGAAGAAATGGTCGATGTATATTTGTAGGAAATACAAGGTGTAGTCTTTAACTTGAAATATTGTGGAATACAAGACTGGACCCTTTTGTGATTAAGAATATTACTTATATTAACAGTCAATTCCTTAATTGGCATATTGATGTTTAAGGAATTGCCGGATTGTCTTAGCTGCATTTTCTTCAGTAAAACGTGCGGGTTTAAAAAGCCTATGATATGCAATATCCATAATCACAGATCCGAGCCTATATTCTGGTGAAGAGGAATCAAAAATTGGACTTTCCTTGGCCTTTTCAAGAAGACTATTTAAAAGTTTCGAAGGGACAGAGTAAAGTTTGGTGCGAATATGATGTAGACCTAACTGTTGATTTACATAAGATAGTAATGAATCAAAAGTGACGTCGTGTATTGAAGGTTTACTGTATACGTACGAACGAAGCCCATGACTACGCTTACGTCTCTGTGTATAGTTAAAAAGTCCCATCACATTTACATTATTACACTGTGGACTGGAAAGATTTCCAACACTATCGACATTATCATTACATCCATAGGGAAAGGCTGTCCCTAGTTTTCTAATCCAAAATTACGACTAAGACCCAATATCATTCTGCTTATTGCTTTCTCATTGAATTTAAAATGCTTCTAATAATCTATATAAAAGGAATCAAGAATTAAAGATATTTTTTAAGTTGGTAACTCTAAACAGAATATTTGATTTGGCAAAATTCTACAATCAGATAAATTTTCAGGTCTTCATCGTAGGTTTTTTGTAAAACGGGCCCCTGAAGTTTTTTTTTTTTTTTAATAGATTTTATCCTAAGAAAAAATGTTTTTAATAGTCAGAATTTCATCTGCATAACTTTAAATCTACGTTTATTGTTATAACCTCTAATTATAAAATTCCAAATTTCATATTTATATTCATTTATAAAATGGTTGATTTGAACATACTAGTATGGCAATATATATATATATATATATATAACAAGATTGGACACAAGTTCTAAAATCTTAAATCGCAATCTCCCTAGATGAATTATCACAAAAGGCTGAATTAGACATAGATATTAATACATTTATTGATTAGGTTCGAGCACAACATGCGTTATTTCGTATCCAAGAACCAAACTGGTAATTTGCCTGAGGCTGCTAGGCCGAACAATTTGGTTGAGGGTCGACAAAACGCATAAATTGCCCGATAACACAGTCAATAAATGTTTTGTATTACCTTTAAGTTTATTACTTTTTGACACTAATGTATCTCGCGCTGTCTTCCTTGATGTAATCAGAGATTAAAATTGTTGAGTTGGTGTCACTCTCGAACACCAACGAATTCAAACGACATTGCATCTAGCTCCGCCCATTTTCTGACGTAAGCGGTCCAAAATCTCATCGACAGGTCCAAAAACATCACTTAAAGTTAAACACTTACTTTTAACGACCAATTTAGTGAGCTCAAATGTTTTTTTGGATAGATTTATATAGGACAATCTTTTAAAGGGTATAACGAAAAATACTGCCCCCTTAAACTGAGATCATGAAATTTTCGAGAAACCTTATTTTCGCGAGAAAGTCATTAATTTAATCTAATAAGAGAACCAAATTTTTCACGAATTGTGGTCATTGCTCTAAATAATTCTAAGGAATACTATCATACGTGAGAATCAAATTTTCGCGAGCATACTGCATGTCTCGCGGAATTTTGTGAAAAAAAGTTCTCGCGATTAAG
Organism: Saccostrea glomerata; assembly: GCA_003671525.1. Classification (NCBI taxonomy): domain Eukaryota; kingdom Metazoa; phylum Mollusca; class Bivalvia; order Ostreida; family Ostreidae; genus Saccostrea; species Saccostrea glomerata. The sequence continues at coordinate 153,583 of PRKT01000177.1, read as the reverse complement.
AAGTGATTTACAGTATATAGCTTGCAGAGTTTCCTTACTTCAACATTTTGAATCACCGATTTTCTTATTGAAGTAGTTCATACTTGAAAGTAATAAAAAAAATATTAGACTACTCCACTAAATGTTAATAAATTGTTGACGATATTTTTATATTTCGTCTTTTACTGTTTTTTGTACTAAATTTCAGGATACATCTTATTTCAATTTAAAGCGAAATTCTCGTTTGATGATATTTCGTAATTTCCTCAGCAAATTATACATTACTATACTGCATTTTAAAAAAAGTAACCACAAAAACATGCATGGTATTAGCAGAAAATTTCTGGACAAATGGGCAAAATTGAAAGCTTTTACAAATAAATAAATTATCTGTTGAGTTTAAACAAAAGATGTCTTCATACACATTGTTTGGCTATTGTATAGTAAATGTAAGGATAACCTTCAATTCCCAATGATTGATGGAACATGAGTGAACAATATGTGTGGCGCGTCCAGTTATTTCTACACTACGTATAACTAACGAGGCATATTGTATATATCACTAGTAAATCACATGAATAATGGCACTGAATTTAGTTAGCCTGAACACGCGCCGGTTCAGGTACACATGTATGTACTTTTGCTGGTATCTTTCATGAAGCGTTTAAAAATCTTGGGCGTTAACAACCTCTACGATACTTAATATTGATATTGGAATTTGTAAACTTTGCATTTTTCTTTAGTAATTTAAATTGTATAACACAGTACCGTTCCGTAAAGCAGCCATCCAGAAATAGATGATATAGAAAAAGAAGGACTAAGTGCAAAGCAGAATAAACAACATTTTTATTAAGCATGTGTTTTGTATTATAATTTCTATAACAAGTGTATATTATTACAGGATATTTCCTACAAGCTTCAGGTGGTGCTGGCTATAAAGTGTTGGATATTGAAAAAAAAAACAATTAACTCCAGTTGAGGAATCCATACGCTGATAAGAGAGTCAGATAACTCTTAATAACATAAATGTCTATTATACCTTAATAAATTTGTCAAGTTGAAATGTCTTTTTCGTACAGTTTTGCTCTCCAAGCTATTCTATAATTGTTTGCTTTTAACTTTACTTTTGAAAGGAGCTGATCCTTACATCGAGGATTCGAATCCACTGCTGGACGTAGAGACCAGTCTTTCGGATGAGACCTTTTTAACCAATCGAGGTCCCGTGTCGCTGTAGGGTGGCCTAGGTGGTACAAAAAAGATCCCTCGCTGCACAATTGCCTTAACAACCGAGTTTAAAAATAAATATGCATAAAGAGACATTAAACAACAAACAATCAAACAAACAAACAATGTAACTATACTTTCTTAAGAAGATATGAGAATCTTGCATACTTGTAATAATTACTGCAATAGTTTAGGCTATATGGACCACGGATGTCGGTTAGGAAAGTTTAGGGCTTAGCACAAGACTACTTATATATGGAATCAGGCTTGATATTGGGCTTGGCCCATTCATAAATTGTCTGACTTTCTGCTAAATTGAAATCTCGCATTTTATATTAATAGAACCCAATTTAGTTCGAACCATTTCGAGGAAGAAACGGCTAATATTTTTAAATTTGAGATATATTGTTATGTATCATGAGAAATAGGATACAAGATTGTTATCTTGCCTTGACTGTAGTGAAAAATTAAAATTATATCACTGTTTTTTTTTTCTCTTTTTTCTATCTATGTATAGACATTGAAACTTGTGACCTTTTATGGTGAGGACCTGTCAGTTGGTAGAACTTGTGTTCAAACCATTTGTATTTCATTTATACAATAAATTATGTTCAAACTAAACTAACAAAAAAAAAGGAAAAATGACTAAAGGAAGAAATGTTTTGCTTTACAAAATCACACTTATTTGCAAAACATGTGTATCAACTGTTTATTTAAAAAAAAAGGGGGGCGTAGCTTTATCAATATAAAATGGGTACAAATAGGACTATAAATTTTATTTTTAGAAAGTAAGTTTATATTTTATCAAGAAATGGTTATTGTACTGTACAATAAAATTCAATTTTTAAAATTTACTCTGTTTTTTTTTTATTTAACAAAATTTACGTATAACGTAGCGAAATATTTTAGCGCAATTTGACGTCATTTTAATTGTGAAGTTCTTCTCTTTAATCATGACGGAACCCTGCAAGGGAAACGTGATGCATCTGAAAGGCAAGTCTGTGTGGGTTTATAAAGTAGATAAGGCTTGTTTAGTAATGCTTTGGTTTGAAATGAAATCTAATTGTCCAAAAAAGTAATGATGTGAAGTTATTTTGCCACATGCAACAAATACTAGGTATTAATGAAATGGAAATTACACAGATTGAAAAGAAGGCTTTACAGTATAGAAATCTGCTGATGCTTTGTCCTATGATGTCAATGCTTTCCCATCGATTGGTGCCTACAGATCGGAACACGGTGTCGGAAACATTACTAAACCCAGTCCATACAGTGGGCATATAACCCAAACCATCTCTTCGACTGTATGCTGTGAACGATTTTTATTTGTAAATCTATACCGAATGAAATGTCAAATCTATAATGACTGGATTGCAAATATCATTCAAACAGCTGTTGCAGTGTGCAGATCTAAAACAGTGACAGTATTGAATCGGTCTCGTTACGTCTAGGAGTCACGGATGGTCAAATAAAAGGACTGCTTTTAGAGTAATATGGCGTGCAAAACGTTTGTAAAAGAATTCCAATCTGATAATTTAGGACTAAATCATGACACTCCTGCAGACTTTGTCCGTTCCCAGGTAAGACTAATGATATTATTATAAATTATGCTTTTCCGTCTTCCAATAATCGATTATAAAAGTCAAGTATTCAAAGCGTAGAGCAGTATCGCATGTGATTGCACTTTAACGCGTTAAACTGCAGACGTCATATATAAATCGTTAGTTTCCAATAATACGGTTGCATGGTAAACAAATTAAAAAAATTAGTAATTTTATAATATTGATTTACGATCTTCTAAGAATTGGAATATGATCTATAACTAAAGACAAGTTCAAGGTTACAGTGATAGGAACCGAAAAATGAAATTATTCAGAATAGAAAGACATTTGTCCGATAAAACTATTTCAATTGTTACTTATATTATATAGTAACGCCCTGTTCACATGGAGAGTTTAATTCGAATTAACTTACAGCACATTAGCTCCGTGTGAACGCTAAGCAAAGCAAATTCGAATTAAATTTTGAGGCATGCATAATGGCAAAATTGGGTCAAATGCCACATGCCGGAGGTCAGCTTTAAGTACTTGTGCTATTTTTGAGTGAAAAACTCAGGAAATTTTTGTTAATCACGAAAATGTGTGTACAAACACAGTAACATTATGTCAAATGCACCTGCTTCTTCATAAGGTCACGTGATTTGCAAAGGACGTCATAATAGCTTTATTGACGCCTGACCGTAGAAGTAGAATTTTAATTCGCATTAGTTTACTTCGCATTAGCCGTCATTTGAACGCAACTTAATTCGAATTGGTTTACTTTGCGTTAATTTACTGCGAATTAAACTCTCCGTGTGAACAGGGCATATGTATTATATAAGAGCTCAAAGCTCAACTAATGAATTGGCGTTTTTATACTCATGACAAGTCTATTGTAGTTCGTGATGATGTCAACACTCCTTGCTCTGAAACCTCTCACTTAAACTAAGGTCGATCAATGTTGAATATTTTCTCCAAAAGTTCTGCTTTTATATTTGTGTAACACTTAAGATGTAAAGGGATGCGTCATAATCTGTAATTTTCCATAAAGTCAGTTCAACACGCATACGAAAATGAATTGGGGCTTCTCTAGAAATAACCCTTCTGCATACGTAGATACCTCCGTGTTACGAATTCCAACGTTACCATTTGAAATCTTTTTTAAATAAAAGTAAAATTTAAGTAAAAGTTGACAACAGACAGACAGGACAAAAGCAATATACATCTTTCGATCCGGAGGCATAAAAATAGGGTACGTTAAGACCAAATACTGGTCCGATAAAAAACGGCAAAAATTATTTTCAATAGCTTTAAATATTCCGGATTTCCTGTGTTTTGGGCGTTACTCTCCGTTTGAAAGTTCAAAAGGTCGCATCTGAGTCTGTGTGAAACTTTGCAGGAGGAACAGGGTGTCCCATGATTTGTAGCAACCCAAGTTTCATAGAATTTGTTTTTCTAAATGCACGAAATATGATAACGAGCAGTTTTCAAACTCGAAAGAAGGTTGAATCAAAACAGAAGAAGTACGAAACTCTAAGGTGGTCAAAGGCAGATCAGATGCAATGAAAGAGTGATGATCCCCGGTCACACCCACCATGTGCTCCTGGTCTTAATTATCAGATAAACGGAATTTCCATAGAATTTCAGCATAGAGAACTATCAAATAATAGTCTAATATTTGATATGGAAAAATTCATTCAATGTTCGAATAAACTATAATCTTTATATGCAGGTATTTTAAACTTGAAAATGAAAACCATATTGGACATTTGGGAAGCAGGCTTTTGTAGAAGAAAACGTCACTTTTGACCCCCGTTTGTCCTTAGGATAATGTTTAAAATTCTAAAACTCTATTGCACATTTACAAGACAACAATACTCTCATAAATAAAAGAGGAGATTGAGGAAGAAGAAAGTGTAACAGAAGGACTAACAACGGTAACAACAATATACCCGAATCTTCTTTTGAAAGTAAAAATGCACCGCAAGTTTGATTATAGTCGATGAAGGATAAGGAGAGAACGAACAGTATTCAATTTCAAAGTTCATAAAACAATACAAAATAGGAGCAGAGCAAACACAGACTTCCAAAACATTAGAGGTGGGATCAGGTGCCATGGAGGAGTGGGCATCCCCTGCCGACCGGTCACACCACCCTGTGCTTTTTGTCATGATCGGGAAATAACGCAAAAATCCGTCGTCAATTCAATGTAAAATAATGGACCCACAATTTGTATGATAAACGCCAGTTAGCAATTGACTCAATGATAAATTGTATTCGCTGATGTGTATTCAGAAAAGCTCATAGGTAAACTAACAAAAAAAACCCCAAAAAACAAAAACAAAAACAAAAGAAAAAAATACAAATTAAGGTACCCTGATATCTATGCATTTCAAAAACAAAATACCAATGGAAATTCTGTAAGTCTCTGGTTCACGTCATCGTACTGTATGAACATCATGAAGATTTACATCGGGAAAAAAAATCAATGCTTGTTTTGACAAGTGTTCATGGTCAATTATTTTTCTGTCCCCAAAGTGGACAGTTTTAACAAATTATCTACTTTAATCACGATCGTCTCCACATCGTATAAGCAAATGACTTTTAGATTTCTGTTCTTGCGTATCGATTATTCTGCTCGAATAATGAAGGAGGAGAGATTTATAAATAAAACAGAATTCAGAACAGCTTGGGATTTGTCTTCTCAATCACACATCTTTTGTAAATAAAAAGACACCCTAATGTTATGCTTGCAATTACTTTATGATTGTCATCACGCAGAAGTAATACAAGTTTGTCTCCAGTACACTGTATATATGCAAAAATACTGCTACGAAGGTTTTCGAATGCTTGTCATACTTAATGGGACTTACCACAAAAAAATGGATGCTTGGATTGATATATATCTTCTGAATCATTTTGATTTGAAATGACATAATAAATCCCTGAATTATAAAGAAATAATACATGTATAGGTTTTCCTCGGTGCTTAGATATGAGACTTTGTTTTACTTCCTATATAATTTCATACAAAAATTTGCACAAATTTTTAACCTTATGACAAAAAATCTTATACAATTCTCCAACTATAATTGATAAACATTCTTCATGTTACAAATTTAATTGTTAATCTGTGAGAAATATTGCTGATTTCTGAAAAAGTTTGATTACAAGTGTTATTTGTACTTAAAGCATAATAGAAATCATATGCTACCATCAATGTTAAGCAACTTTCTATTTGCTGCAACTTTAAAGTTAAAGATGGATATTTTCGTTTTTGCTTGATTGTCCCAGATTTATCAAAATTGCTGCTGATACCTTCAACTTTGAAATGATTAACACATATAGAGCAATTTGAATTTTAGGATAATAGAAATCTGCTTCATCTCCAGCAGTGAAATGGAAACATGGGGTATTTTACATGTATTAACGATGTATGATATGTAATTAAATATTTTATTTTGTTGGTAGTGGCCTATTAGTCAAAAGCTTTTCGTGGGTTGTCGTTTGATTGTGTCAACGGCTATGATTGGTTGGTTTCTGGCAGACATTGTCTACGAATCAGCTGCTTTCTATCAGGACCGTACATGGACTTATGCTGTTTACGCCACTAACTGGAGTTTCTTCCTGTTGGTCGTCTCAAGTGTATACCAGACAATGTGTAGTTTGTTCTACACAATCAGGACTGAGGAAAATCTAGGTACTCGTGTATAAGCTATCCTGATTTTGAAAAACTGTTAGATTAAATGTACTCACGCTGCTAGCTGTTGTTCATCCACATATTTCTAAATAACCTTTCTAATATGCAATTTTCAAAAATACCCCAAGTATGTAGAGTTCTTTTTTAAATCCATCGCAATATCTACAGATAATGGAGAATAGAAAAAAAATCCACGTTGACTTTTACTCATTAAACATTCAGGAAATTTGCACATGTAATTTACAAATGTAAAACTTATAGTAAGAAATTCAATTTTCAGTCCGGAGCATTCAATTAAAACAAAGCAATACCTCAAATTCTTTATTGTTAAAACAATAGATCGATATGATACATGTATACTATCTTATTCGAAAGAAAGAGATAGGCAGCAGATGGCGGTAAAGGAAAGAAACTTACCTGAGCTTGTTACAAATGAAAATGAAATCTTTTGTTCGATATAGAACAAGCATGTGTGTTTATTTTATAAATATTTTACTCAGAAACATTATAGTGAATCTAAGACAGGCAATCGTTGCATAATTTCCGTCTAGTTCAATATCAACTACCCGATACTGTAATAAATTTGGATTTTTTATGTAAAAATTAGTCAAACTCCAAGGTCAAGTTCAAAGGGTCAATGTTCTTAAAGGTCTTGTCACAAGGATTAAATATGTGAAGCATGAAAGCCCTAGTTCTAACCCTTCAATAATTATGTTAAAGGTTGTATTTGAAAAGTAGGTCAAACTCCAAGGTCAAGGTCAAAGGGTCAAAGTTCTTGGTAACCGATGAAGCGTCTTCTCACAAAGATTACATATGTGAATTATGGAAGCCCTTGTTCTTACCGTTCAAAAGTTATGGCCAAGGTTAAAGTTTTTTCATAAGTACGGAAATCTCCAAGGTCAAGGTTAAAAGGTCAAAGTTGCTTGCCACAAAAAAAAACATATATGAAGTATGAACGTCCTGGTATCTACTGTTCAAAAGATATGGCCAAAGTAAAGAGTTTGAATTTTTGTGTAAAAGTGGGTCAAACTCCAAGGTTATGGTCAAAAGGTCAGATTTGGTGGTACCCGAAGAAAGGTCTTGTCACAAGGAATACACATGTGAAATATGAAATTCATAGCTCCACTAAATCAAAAGTTATTGGCAAGATTAAAGTTTTTGTGGACAAACAGACAAACAGACAGACAGCTAGACAACCAGACGGGCAGACACGACAAAAACTATATACCTTCGAAGCTTCGTTTACGGGGTCATAAAAAGTTAAGGGTCCCTTTTGATTTTCCTATATTTTAACTTGTGCTTTAAAAAAAAATCTTTTCAGATAGACACTTTGACAGGATGCCGCTCTCCTTGAAGATTCTTTGGGTGCTAAAAAACCTAAGTTATAATTCAGCGTTTATCGTGACCATGTCTTATTGGGCATTTATATCTTTCCTAGATCAGAACAGTGAGTTACTTTTAAAAATACTCTTAAGTACATTAAAAAAACATTCTTGATTATTTTTTTTATCATTTATAAACCCTTTGATTGATTGTTTTGTTTAATCATTAAAATGCGTATACCTTAAAGTATTTACGTTGTGATATAAAGGTAGAAAGCAAGACAATAACGATGTCTACAGGCAGACTTTTGTACATAATGCAAAAATCAGGTACCTTTGTTCTGTAACATTTTAAAACTTATTATAAAAACATATATAATTTCTTATACACGTGATATCCTCTTTTGGCAGAGCTATTCCAGACAGATTTAAGCAGACTGAAGCACACTATGAATTCTGTCTACGTTTTACTGGACATGATGATCTCGGCTACTCCATTTCGTCTTTTACACATGTTATACACAATGGCTTTGGGATCCGTGTATTCCTTGTTCAATGCTATATATTTTCTGAACGATGGAACAATTTTGGAGGGACGACATTACGCCTATAACGTCTTGAACTGGGTAAAACCCACGGAGGCTATAGTGACGTGTACGCTGTGTATTGTCTTGGCGATACTTAGCCAGACTTTACTCTTCTTGTTGTACAGGCTGCGTTTATGGATATTCTCTAAAGTGTATTTTAAAGAGCATTCTTTGGCGCCGTTGGATGACTTTGAATCAGAGATGAGCAGTATTATTTCGGAACAAACTACATACAAGTACACCATGGAGTAAACGAGTACCAACAATTAATATTATAATGAAAAATCAAAAGTGAAGTCCATAGATTAAGTACCTATACTTACATAATTTTACAGTGTTCTAAATGTGTATATTTCGTACCTGTTTCCGTAATAATCACATACATGATTCAGAATAGAAAAAAGACACACTTATAATGTATAAACATTTATCTAAATTCAAGCTTCCCATACGACATAATCAAATAAATGTTCACTTTTGTTTATCATGTATATGATTCAGAATAGAAAAAAGACATACTTATAATATAATATCATGTATATGTGGATTATAAATACAGGTGCTCTGATACATGATATCATGGATTTGTAAAAGACCTACTTAAATTCTTGTATAATTTCAAGTCACCTTGATTAAAAAAAATGATATTCCTGTATCTCTTTTCCTCTTTCCCAATTATATATTTTTCCAGCATCATAATCTTGACAATCTGTTCTATATGTTTGAAATATATAACCTAGAGTCAGGTTCATTGAAAATTTTCATGTCACTAGCAACAACATGCTTTTCGTCGAAACTATTTCCGTTATGAGTTCAAAACTTGTTGCCTTACCTTAGTTCAAATCTTATTGTCATGTAAAACAGTCAAGAGAACTGTAAATAAAAGGATGGGAGTTTAATCCCTGGCCTCGATGAGAAAAATGTACTGTTCCTCGTTCAGCACTTTGAAGTGAGAGTTTAGAGTCTTTCGGATTACACCTTAAAAACCGAGACCCCGTGTCATGGGGGAATTGCTCAATGGCCTTAAGTCCCGAATAAAGGTAAAAATTTCAAGCATTTTAGCGCGGTATGTGGTGCCACCCTAGACGAGTAAAAGAATTTTGAATGGGGCGTAAAACAGCATGAAATACATGGAAATAACATACTTCTTTTTATGCTTAAAAGTTTATAAACAATACAAAATAGAAGCAGAGCAAACACGGACCTTCAAAACATTAGAGCTGGGTTCAGGTGCTATGGAGGAGTGGACATCCCCTGCCGACCGGTCACATCCGCCGTGTGCTACTGGTCATGATCGGGAAACAACGGAAAATTCCGACCTCAGTTCAGAGAGTAAAATAAAGAACTAATAATTTATTATGAAAAACGTCAGTCAGCATTTGACAAAATGATAAATTGTACTTGCTGACAAGCTTATTGTATCGACCATAGAATACAAAATGATGACTTTAAACGAGACTGCTGATATTCATCAACTTATTTGTCAATAATTTACCTCGTTCTAGAAATTGTTCATATGTAGCCTAGAGCATACCCTTGCGTATCGAATCAACTGAGATATTTAAACCCCGTATGCAGGTGATGAAGGTAATTTCTGCAAAAGTAAGGGAAGTTGACGATTGAAAGTCATCACGTTTATGAAGCTTGCTTGTTAGGTTACCAATAACATCTTTTTCAAGTAAAAATATCCAAATATGAAACAGATGTGTCAGATTCTGTGGTATCTTTTTTCTCAAGCTCACCGGAATATATCTTATCGACATAAGAATGTAAATGATCATTGTTGATTAACAATACGTCGTTGATATATCTAAATGTCGAGTTAAATTAAAGCATTTTTCTTCTTTCACGAATAAGATTTTGGAAAAATTCTGTTTCATGTGAATAAAACAATATGTGTTTGCGAAACACTATGCGCCCGGTGGCAACAAAATTTTTAAAAAGCTATTTTTAGCATATATGTCACAGTCAAGGCCACAAGACCATTGGCTTTGGTGTCATTTGAAAGAACATTCGTAAAGTATGGATACCAAATATGAAGTCTTTATCTCTTGTGGTTCAAAAGTTATGGCAAAAGTACGAAAAAACTATTTTTAGCATACAAGTCACATCAAGGTCACAAGGTCATTGAACTTGGTGTCATTTGAAAGAGATTATTTTAGTGGAGTATGCATACTAAATTTGCAGTCTCTATCTTCTATGGTTCGAAACTTATGGCAAAAGTACGAAAAAACTATTTTCAGCATACAGGTCACAGTCAAAGCGACAAGGTCATTGACCTTGGTGTCATTTGAAAGAGATTAATTAGTGGAGTATGCATACTAAATATGAAGTCTCTATCTTTTATGGTTCAAAAGTTAAGGCGAAGATTAAAGTTTGCACATATAGGTCACAGTCCAGGTCACAAGGACATTTGCCATGCATACTAAATATGAAGTCTCTATCTTTTATGGTTCAAAAGTTATGGCGAAGGTTAAAGTTTGCAGACAAACAAACAAACAAACAGACAGACATACAGACATGACAAAAACAATATACGCCCCGGATCTATCAATTCGGGCGCATAAAAATATGTGTATTAATAACGGGGCGCAATTGGTATGGGAATAGCAATTATTCCAATAGATTTTTAGAAGACCTCGTCTCCAAACACCACAAAGATATTGTCATTCAGAAACTCAAGCATCTTTTTATGTCAACTTCAGAGTACTGTGTGTACAATCAGAATGTTTTAAACAAAATAACTTTGCAAATGACCAATATCAAGGAAGGTAAATTGACGAGTTCCATTTTCATTGAAAAAGCAGCTGTCAATGATATTAAAAAGCCTCGACTTATTTATCGTGGGCAATAGTTGTGTATAAAGTTTTTAAGCTGTTGACTTTGATAAAATCTTGTTTTTTTCAAATTTTCCAAATTTCTTTGGAATTTTTAAGCATCCACATATGAACTACAACCCTATTGAATTTATTGTTGCATAGTAATCTTGAAGTTTCTCCTTCTCTGCTGTTAATATCTAAATGAGGAGTAAAGAAATCATTTTTTACATTTGTCACAAATTATGTAGAATTGAAAAGTCCTCATTCACCACTAATGTCATCACAGGTTTAACTGTGGCAAGTAAAACTTACTGCTCAACGGCCACGGTCGTTTAATGTAGACAGTTTGTTACGATTCTGATTTAAAAAAAAAAGTATGAACAAAGTGAACTTTATTGATTTCATAGCCGAAAAAAAAATGACTAAAACAGTTTTCATTGAAGATTATGATTTCATGTTGGATAACTATTGTATTAAACTTTTTTCATTAGTTTTGACGATCATTGATAAAAGATTAATTTGTTTTTCAATGTTTTAGTCATTTTTATCGCTTTTTGAACTACTTTTGCTTTAATTTGCAACATTTATATCTATTATATAGAAATTGAAATATTCACAAAAATGACAAATTTATGCGTTCTCAAAATTAATTGGAACATGGGAAAGAGAAAAACTAGTACTAACCACCGAGAGAGCATTTTGACACATGCATGTAAAAATCGCTATATTTTTTTTTCACTTTGATGATTGTCCGGTACTTTTTAACTTTTATCCTAATCTTTTTAAAAAAAAATCATAGAATATCCGCACAAGATATAAACATGGGATATTTTAGAAGTAAGATAATAATACCATATAGATGTACATATATGCCGAGCTGAAAACATACAAGCACGAAGTTTAACTATATCACTTGTTAATTTGAACCATTTAGGCAATTATCAGTTTTATAATACCCCCCGCTAGGAAAGTGGGAGGGTATAGTGATCGGAATATTGTCCGTCTGTCTGTACGTCCGTCTGTTACGCTTTTGGGTACCCAATGCTCATTCTTCCAAGGCACCTGATCCCGATGTTTTGGAGATTCGTGTTTACTCTGTTCCTATTGTGTATTTTTAAATTGACGTTTGATCCTGAATACCGCTTGTTATCCCCATATGCTTCATTCCATATTTCAGTTAAATCTGCGGATACTTCATTAGAGCATCTCTTGCTATCTCTATCTCTCAATCTATCTCTTTTTCCAGAATCAGAAAATTTTATTTGGAGTCGGATTTTTACAAGTCGCATAAGCTCTGTAGAGCTTTTGGCCGACATAAATTAAATTTTTCCGAAGATAAAAGATTAACATACTTTTTCAAAATTAAAAGTTTTCCTCGCCCTAGCGTTATGAAAATTAATGTATATAACTATATGTTCATCACATAATAATTAATACGATATTCGCAGGATAAAAATCACATTCATTTGTCGACCGTGGGTTTAGTGTAAAATATTGGTATTCTATGCTATACATCAGTATAAGATTACACGGTTTTGTTTGACTTTCATAAATAAATTAATTCATTATAGATTTGAATATCAGTTTTTGTTTATCGTAGAACCATTATATAGCTCAAAGTTTTATACAATGAGAGTATATAATTATATTTATTTGATGCTAATTCAATTATAGCTTGAATAGGAAATGATAAATTTTCTTCGTTAAATTGAAATATTAAGGAATCCACACAGCCATTGACAAGTTAAATCTACATATGTTTTAAATTAACTGTTCATACATTTCGACAAGCATGCAAATTTAATATGGTGTAAAAGATCAATATAGTTCATTTAATCAATTTCGATTTTTTTGTTCCATTTTTATTGCGGCTCCTTGTAAGTACAAATTTTATAGACATACTAAAGTCCAGGGATTATGCAAATACATCTCTTTGTTGTGATTAAACAGTGACGTTCAATTTAAGACAATGAATATTTACAAATCAATATGGTAATGATTGCAATGAAGGTTGTGAAATTTGAGAACTGTTCTTCAAACTTTATGCCATATTGAGTGGAAAATAATGTGTACGTGAAGAATTTAAATTTATGAGAATTTTTTGGAAAGTTTATAGTTTTTGTTGTTAAAGTCTTTTAAAAAAAAAATGGCAACGACGAATGAGAGCAAACTGAACCACAGTCTGAAAATGAGTCGAAAAGTGTTGCTCAACACAAAGGTCAAGAACCAACACGAGCATAACAAGTTAGGATTTACTTTGAAACAGATGTTAAAGGATCAGGAAAAACAGGAAATCAAATGTTCTCGTGATATCTCGTCCACACGAGAGCAATACCGAAGAATGAGAGCCTCTACCGAAGCCTACCGTGAACACAGCTTCGAAAGGTACGACCCGTTCCTGAAAAAGAAAAACGTGGTTCGTGACATCACAAACATTCCAGGATATACGTACATTCGTACCTGGCGACGAAAGGATGCATCAGAAGACAGAAATAGACAAGTACAAGGAAATCAAGGCCTGCTCATGACATGGAAGTCTTTTACTGAGAAAGACACGCCATCGCAGGGTACCGAAACAAAAAGTAAATGGGCCATAGCAAAAGGCGCAATTCAGATTAAAACTCCCGAGAAAAAGAATCAAGAAAATATAACAACGGAACAAGCATTTGAGACCTTCCTAAGGAATGCCACTGGACATTCCGTTTCTGCTCCGCCGAGGCGTATTCGAAGGCGGGAAAAGACGTTCTCTTATTCCCGCGACAGAACTATTTTTCCTGGTGCTTGCAAATCTTCCTATGAAAGCCGGAAGTTTATGGAACAAGAAGTAACTAATATCATGTTTTCTCTCTCTCCAGAAGGACAAAGAAAGGCAAAGATTGATAAACTGAAAGCTGAAGCTCAACTTCCAGACTTCTTTAAAAGATCAAGGACATTATCAGCCATTTTGAGAAATTACAAAGAATATAAAAAGGAAACTGTTCCCGAACAGCCAACAATATTTTTAACTACTTGATGTTGGTCAATGTGTATAGATATCTACGACCAGTGTATAACATAACTAGTTAAAGTATTAACCATACTTCGAAATCTTTTTAAGATGTCATAGGATTTTGTAAAAATTGCTATTTATTTGAATTCATACCCAATAGAACAATATCTTTTGGAAGAATGCTTTTCAATAGGTGCAATGATTAATATTGTTAAGTAATAGAATTATAAAATATAATATTTCTTCATTTAATCAATTATTCAATCTTTTGAAAATGTTGACAAGGGCAATGACACTTTCTCAGGTAAATATACATTCAGGCATTTTGTACGTCTAGCGTAAAATAGTTCCTCTGATTTTACAATTCAAAAGTATATTTTTAAGTATGAAGTACTGGGTATTTGGGAACTTTCAACATCAGAATTATGCATTTGAACCAGTTTTCACATCATTTTTATGATGAAGATTATCCGTATATCTGTTGGATATTAAATATATAGATTATAAGATATTTTAATAATTATAAGTTTTGTTGATCCTAAATAAAAATTAATTTGCGTTGTTTTTCAATGTGTTCAGTAATTTTTATCGCATTTTGAACTACTTTTGGTCTTTAATTTGTAACACTTTTATAAATATATATTTTTTGATATTCACAAAAATGACAAGTGCGTATTCTTAATTCATTTTCAACATGGGAATGAGAAGCGCTATTACTAACCATGTACTGACGGGGGATTTTGACACACGTGTATAATCGCTGTATATTTTCACTTTCAATATTGTCAGGTACTTTTCAATTTTTATCCTAATCTTTGCCAAAATCTAACAAACTATTTGCACAAAATATAAACATGGGTATTTTTGAACTATGATAAAATACCATATACTAGTAGAAGTCGCCCATGTAACTAGACTATGTACAGTAGGAGCGATTTCTCTAAAAGTCGCTGTATGAGTTGATTCTCACGTTGTGGTTTTGAAAACAAGGGACCCATCACATCACCTTGCCCTTTTCCGTCTCATGATAGAAAAGGATGAGGTGGTCTAATTGACCAAGGGACTTGGAAACTGATCTGTATAATCATAGGTCCCCTTTGAAACACAGTAGGTTCTGGCACAGAAAAAAATCCCTCATAGCTCAAGGATCCTGAGTGACAAGCACGTTGTCTTAACTTGTAGCTGTATGTGATTGAATTTTAATGCGAATTCCTGAAGGGATGTTACACGAACAAACAGAAACAAACCAGTGCAATGCGTAAGTATAAAGCTGATCCCGATCGGGATATGTTACTTACGTACAAACCAACGAAAACAATACTTATGAAAGGGATTTAAATTGTCAAAGATGTATGCCAGTTTCTGCCGTTTGGTTCACATGGTTCAAATTAAAATCAAATATGGACGACCCAATCCCCATTTTCGACAGATATATCGACGGCGTTTTATCTCGATATGTATCCCAGTATTTGAAATAAAGAGTCTGACACTAAATTGGATATTTTTCCGACAAGAAGGGTTATTGTTAGCCTAGCAACAAAACTAAACATAATTGAAGGCATTTAACTAAAACAATTTCCCAGCGAGTCTGGGCATTCCTCCATGTTTGGAAGTGAGAAAGCATTTTTATTTTATTTTTACGTTAATTTATTTACTCCCCTTAAAAACAACGCATTCTTAACAGTTCACTCTTTTCTGCCGAGGCAGAACCGTTGCTGATGACCATTCAGATACTGACAAAACAACAATGATATAGTGTACCTTGGTATGGAATACTTTTCAGCTGTTTTGACGCCCAGTGATGTAAGCCTCAACTTGCAATGGATGGGGATCGAGGGCATTGCCGGGGTTTATATATGTATTTTTATTAAAAGATCCCAAGTCAAAAATTCCCTGTTACAGTAGTTAATATGTCTTTGGAATTCAAGAAGAAGATGTTTAACACTTAGACTTTGCAATGAAGTTAGACTTCTTGTTGATCTGACTGATAGGTCTTTTAAGTGGTCTGGTAATTCGATAGGAGAACTTTCATCTCTCTGGTTGTGGTCTTGTAGCTTTTCACCATGTGCAGCTCGATCCATTATAAACACAGTCCCAATTATTACAATTTTATAAAGTTTAATTGGCTTTGTTGCAAGACAAGTTGAGTAGAAGAACTGGTACATCGGTGCTGTTATCAATTATTACATGTGTCGAAAGTAATCCTTTAACATTACGACAAATTTTGAATGTCAAGACCATCTGTACATGTACATGTGAGCATCCCCTCGGACCGGTCACACCTGTTGTGTGCTCCTTGCCATGATCGGGATATAACGGAAAATCCGTAGACAATAAACCATTAGCTTATTAACAATTAGTATGAAAAACGTCAGTCAGCACTTGACTTTAAAATGATAGATTGCACTTGCTGACTAGGTATTTGTATCGACCATAGAACTTACCGGTGGAGGGGGGGGGGCACAGCAATGATATTGCTGATGTATAGAATACAATAGAAAACTTACGTACTACAAGTGTATATACTTGTGCCCTATCAATAAAAACGTCTGATGAACTTTTGGTTTTACTTGTCAAGGAATTTTGGTAGTTGATAGTGCCCCAAACTGAAAATGTTTGACTGACCCCCCCCCCCCCCCCCCCCCCC
>PRKT01000177.1:72319-132970 GCA_003671525.1 Saccostrea glomerata | reverse complement strand
AAAAAAAAAGAAAACATAAAAAAATGACCATATTCAATTCCATGATGTAAAATAAAAAAAAACCAGGTGTGTTTTTGAAACACTATGCGCCCGGCGGCAACAAAGTTCAAAAAAAGGTATTTTTTTGCATATAGGTCAATGTCAAGGTCACAAGGTCATTGACCTTGGTGTCATTTGAAAGAATTTAATTAGTGGAGTATGCATATCAATTATGAAGTCTCTATCTCTTATGATTCAAAAGTTATGGTGAAAGATCAAATAAGCTATTTTTAGCATAAAAGCCATAATAAAGATCACAAGGTCATTGACCTTGGTATACAAGGTCATTGACCTTGGTATTGTTGGAAATAACATAATTAATAGAGTGTGCATACAAAATATGAAGTCTCTATCTTTCATGGTTCAAAAGTTACGGCGAAATTGAAAGTTTGCAGGAAAAAAGCTGTTTTTAGCATATAGGTCACAGTCAAAGTCACAATGTCATTGACCTTGGTGACAATTGAAAGAGCTTCATTTGTGACCATGGAGTATGTATACTAAATATGAAGTCTCTATCTTTCATGGCTCAAATGTTATGGCGAAGGTTAAAGTTAGCAGACAAACAAACAGTCAGGACAAAAAAAATATACGCCCCGGATCTATCGATCCAGGCGCATAAAAATCAAAATTGATATCAGGTTAAGACGCTATTTCTTGTGTAAAACAGTCCCAGAGTAACAAAAATATAGGCCTACCCGTATTTTTTTTTTTTAAAGAACTTTATGAATCCGGAATAATACATACCGGCCATATTGGTTTTCTTTTCTATACTCATATAAAAAACAAAACAAAATGGCGACCTTCCTGGGAAGGACATGTCGGCTCCATCAACAACTGAATGGAGCCAAACGTTTTATTCAGCGCCATTCGGTTCGATGTGTATCTACTTCTGATAAGAAAGAAAGCATCTCCTTTACACCCGCCGACATTGCAGACGAAACTAAGCGAAAAGAGCTCCACAAACGCCTAGAGGAACACTTCAAGGATGATAACTTAGATTCACCCAAGGTAACCAATTTTTTAGATATTCAACCTTTATTTGATATGACATTATTGTTGAATTTCGAAAATCTATATTCATAATCAACTATTTGTTGTTAAAGCCAGATACATAAATGAATGTTATTTATGTCTCAGATTAAAGCGTAAAATGGATATATTTTTTCTCATTCTGTAGAGTTAGCAATGTTTGTTCATTTTGTCAATTTGTTATAATATTTAACAGTTCTGTAAATTTGTACTGGATTGCATTTCTTATGATATTTTGATAGAATACCTAATATTGGAGACAAGATAAGTCCTAAATATGAAATTGCACACCACCATCCTCAAAGTAATCAATACAATGATTGTGGGCAGCAGGGTTCTTGAAATCTTTTTTTTACTGTCAGTCATTTGGACTGACTGCCATGTGAGGTTTGTCAGTCCAGACAGATTTCTCTCGATCAGTCCAAAATAAATTCAATAAAATGATGAAAAATTATATTTGAATTTTAATATCACTATATACTGCGTCAATATATAATCCGCACACTACATACCAATTTGATCGTCATATAACAATTTTCTTTGAATTCTTGGGGGTCAATTTTCTTCTTTTTTAAAAAAGATCTTGTTTGATTTTCTCACCTGGTTTATTTCAACACCATCAACAAACTATTTTAACAGTTTACCAATCATTGTTTGGCACTTGCGTTCATCGAGGAAGCAATTACAAGAATGAAGATACAGAAAAGCGTTTGAAAGATTACGATTGGTCGGTTTTAGGGAATTGGTACGGAATTTAGTCAGATTTTTGCAAGTTCCTTTGTCAACAATAACCGGTCATTTGGACTGGAACAGAACGAAAAGTAATTGGTCTTTGGTTGTTTTTATCGGTTTTGCCGACAAGACCGAGAGATTTCAAGAACTCTGGGGCAGTACTTTGTTGAAGCAGACATAAACATGATAAAAGAAATAAGCTTGAGTTTCAGCCATTGATGAACAATTCATATTTAGTTTGAATAAAAATGTGTGCATGGTTATTATTTTAGTGTGAGTTAATTATTTCAAAAATGTACTTAAAGCTGGCCATCTCAAAATGTTATTGTGTGTTCTTAGCTTAAAAATTTGCAGGTCTATAAGCTAAGAGACATTTAAAATTTAGGCGCTATCTGCAAAGTTTCAAGCACCAATAAAAAATTCAAGGCACTATGGCAACTAAATTAGTTGCCAATTATACCCCTGATATGTCTGCCAATAAAATTTCAATAGTACAGATAAAAAAAGTGACATTAAAAGTCTGGAGGTTTGACATTTGAATTGTGAATACACGTACCCCGGTACTTCTTTGGGCCCAAATATTAAGATGAAATTATTACATGTAATACTTAATTTGCTTAAAACATAGAACTGCAGCTCTCTAGTTGTCTGTTCCAATTTTTCAGTGAGGTACTGATCTAAAGCTTATAATGTACATGTAAATTTCAAATATTAAAGTGTAAGATAATTTTCTGTGTAACCATGGTAACCAAAGACAAATTGATATTTGTGTTAAATAAAAGAAAATAAAGCAGACATCATCACATTTCAAAGCTCATTGTATATTATGTTGTATAGCAATCATTTTTTATAGAGGAATTTAAATGAATTGTTAGGTTGAATGGAAAAAATAAATTCTGATTTTTTGTTTTGTTTGCAGAACCGAATCTATTATGGGTTTGAGGAGAACAATGCAGAAGTAGACAAGTTCCACTATAACTCCGCGTGGCTTTTTTGGTTTGTTTGCCCTCTAGCTCTTGGTATTGCTGTTTTCAACTTTGCTCTAAATGATGCAGGGTAGGTACTTGTCAAATGCCAACTTTATGTAGATCTCTTTATTCGTCAACTTTGTAAAATGAAGTGGTTATCTAAATGAGAAGGATTTTACATTATTAAACATTAAAGTTGCTATTTGAATTCAAATCTTCTTGTAAATTAGATCTTTGTATGTGTAATTCATTAGAAGTCGTTTGAGACTCAGAGGTTGTTTTCACTCGGACAATAATTCTGGCATTACTGCAGTTCAGGGAATGTAAATTGTTAAGTTTTAAAGTTGGCTCAATCACAAAAGTAAACTGATCCCAACCTGAATTATAGAACTGATTAGAACATGAAATTTATAACATTTTTACTAATTCCTTAATGTTATATGGTTTACAAATTAATTGAACTTAACAATCAATCTAATGGATTTCACATATTCAATTTGTTTTGTTGAGATTTGAAAAAAACAAACAAACACAAAAACCATCATGTTATAGTAGGAAAATAATTGTTATAAATCAGTCAAAATGTGAATAGAAGTAATAAGTTATCATTTTAAAATATTAATTGGGATATAAATACAGGTTAATACATGGTCAACTTTACACCCCAATCAAGTTAAATACTTATTTCTTAAAGTATTTTCAATTTTTTTAAATCTATAGACAGCATAACGTATATAATATTTACATATAGATAGTGATTATTAAGGCCAACAACAGTATTATTCAGTCCATTTGACAACATTATAATATTTGTTGTACACTTTCTACTTTCAGTTTACAGAGCTGGTACGTGAGGGAAGCTAGGTTGTTGATTGAGGAAAGAGAGAATCAAGGGTTACCTCATATTGACAAGAACTTTATTGACCCCAGTAAGATAGTGCTGCCCTCGGAGGAAGAAATCAAGGCATTGGACATTGACATCCTGGTCTAAAAAGCTGAATCCTCCCCAGTACTCAAAACAATAATAAAAGTGTTTGTTTGTTACAGATAAATCTATATGTATTTATAAAGTGTGCAGTACAAATCTAGACACTGTATTTGAGATGTGTATTGTTGGACAATTAAAAAATTAAAAGGATTTCAGAGTCTTTTTTACCATTCATACTCATTTATTCTTTCATTAACTTTTAATTTTATTTAGAATGCAGTAATGTATATAATTAGTATAGTCATACAAGTTTGGAAAAAAAAAACATTCAAGCCATACCATTATATGGCAATTTTATGAGTTTTTACTCTTCCACTGTATTTTAAATGATATTGAAGACTTGGTATTAATTCTTAAACATTTATAAATATATATAATTTCCAAACCAAATTTGTTTACCTAAGCTTAAGGCTCAAGTGAGCTTTTCTGGTAACAATTTGTTCATTGTTGTCATTAGCTTTTCATCCCATTATATTGTAAATTGAGGGAGTTTTGTAATGTTTATACTTGTATGTGTGTAAAGGAAGCACATGTAAAACATTCAAGTAATGATTCATACCAGTTTGATTATCTCTTTTGCAAGTGGATGTTTTGCTTTTCAACATGCAGATCACACAAAAGTTTAAAGCAATATGAGCTGCATTTTTTTAGAATTTTATTTTGCTGGTAAAATGTGTTATTTATGATTAATCTGTATGTAATCTAAACCCTTATGATCAAAAAGACCAAAATAAAATTAAAAATGTTTCAGAAAAAATATTTCTGTACAACCAAATATATAGTATTATATAAGAAATCATTATTGTACAGGACGACAATAATTCAATTTTGCTTCAATCAAAGCTTATAAAAGTTCTTCCATCGCAAATATGAACAACAGAAGTTTATGAACGTTCTACATGTACTTTCCTGTCATTGAAATACCCCTGGTAGTTAATAGCAAATTTGAAATATTTTTTTCCGATGTCAAACATGCAGCTCACATTGCTTTAAAGAGAATTAGTGTAAAAATGGCCAAACATTGCATTTTAAATACTTTGGACAACATATGAACAAATGATAGACTATATTTGCAAACATGGTCATTGTATCAAGCATAGAATTGGCAAAATTCGAGCCTCAATCGAGAGTGTTAATCTCTTTACATTTTTGACAAATGTTTTGTTTGTGTGTTTTATATGAACATATAACTTGTAAATTTACCTACCTTGTTACTGATAATTTGCCAAATGACTTTGTTAAAAACATTCTGGTTGTACATACAAAAGTTCTCTGAAGTTAATACATGTATTAAAAAGATGCTTGAGTTTCTGATTGACAATATTTAAGTGGTTCTTGGAGACCTAACAATCTCTTGGAATTCCAATGTATACAATTTGCGCCCCATTATCGACGACTTATTGTTAATGGACAACGGTTACTACCTCCATTCATATGTCGATACGATTTATTCCGGTGCAGGAATAGATTCCCCAGAGTCTGACAAATCTGTTTCATATCTGGATATTTTACTAGAAAATGGTAATCTATCAACCAGGCTTTATTATAAACGTGATACGTGATGCCTTTTAATAACTTTCCAGCTGTCAACTGACCTAACTTATGCAAGAAAAATCCTTATTTCCTGCATACGGGGTTTATAAATCTCATCAGTAGATTAAACAGGCAAGATCTTGTTCTACGTATAAACAATTTCTAGAACGAGGAAAGATATTTACAAATAACTTGATGAATCAAGAATATCAACATTCTCGTTTGAAGCCAATATTTCGAAAGTTCTAAGGTCAATTCTACGATTCAATGACCTTGTCAGCTAATACAATTTATAATTGAGTCAAATGCTGACTAGTGTTTTTCATACTAATTGTTAGTCCATTATTTACACACTGAATTGTAGACAAATTTTCCCCGTCATTTCCGGAGCATGACAAGGAGCACACAGAGGGTGTGACCAGTCGGCAGGGAATGCTCAATCCTCCATGGCACCTGATCCCATCTCCGTTGTTTTGGAGGATTGTGTTTACTCTGCTCCTGATTCGTATTATTTAATAGGACTTTTGAGATTGAATACTGTTATCTCCATGTAATTCACCCCAACTTATTTGTCGAAAACCTGTCCTATTTATAGAATTTATTTGTACGTAGAGTAATAAACTGCCTATTCAGGATCATAATGCTATATTTTTTATGCATGACTAAGAGAAATCCGCAACAGAAAAGTTAAAACATATATGCAGTCAATATCTTTTTGTAGTAAAATACTTAAATACAAAGCAGATGGCTTCTAAGGCTTTATAGTTTTTGAAATTGGTACGTGTTCTATTGACTGTGATAAAATATTGTGACTCTCAATATATTTTGTGTGTAATTCACATGAGTAATTGACCAACTTTAATCCATATTATCTTTGTCCATTTTTAAACTTCTTTCATGAAATGCTCGTCCTATCATAGAAAAAAAAGAAAAGAAAATCAAAAGAAAGATGTTTCCAGTTGCTCACCTGAACTTTATTGTTGTCTCCTTTCAAGAGTGATGAGACTGAAGTTGAACATGGTCTTGCTTATACAGTATACAGGATACCAGAGAAAAGAACAATAAACAATGTATGTAGTTAATAATGGAATGTTATAACATAAAAAGGTGAAGTCAACAATGGAAAACCCGAAGTCATAATAAAGATGACAATAATATTTAAAGTCAGTAAAATATTCAAGCATTAAAGGTAAACAGTTATCGCAGATTCTTTACAAGATTGGAAATTTTTTGAGTTCCTTTATGCTTACTTGTGTGAACAAAGAGGCAGCCGTCTGTGGTATGTAAAAGCCGAGTCTTTCATTAAATGTGAAGAGGGATTGATTAAATAAATCAAGTGTGAGAAAATCATATGTTATTATGTTATAATTTAATTAATTTTGAAAAAAAAAGGATTTGTGTTTTGGGTGGCAGTAGCATTAATTGAAATGTAATGTATCTTTATATAATGGCAAGAGGGCTAACAGCGCTGCAATGCATCCCTAAAATATATAAGCGTATTATGAGATGTTATTATGTTATAATTTAATTAATTTTGAAAAAAAAAGGATTTGTGTTTTGGGTGGCAGTAGCATTAATTGAAATGTAATGTATCTTTATATAATGGCAAGAGGGCTAACAGCGCTGCAATGCATCCCTAAAATATATAAGCGTATTATGACAAGAAGCACAAAGGCACAGAGCTAATTAGGTATTATGTCAAGGATTTATGCCAGAACTGATCGGGTGTCTAATCTGATTTATATGACAAGGAAGACAATGGCAACAACTGAATAAATTTGGCTTACTTTGAGGAGATATACAAACAGGGAACAAAAAATAAAGATCAAAAGTCCATTGAAATAATATGTATTGGTAGAATAGCAATAAATCTATAAAACTACAGATCAGATGCCATGGAGGAGTAAGCATCCCCCTTTCGACGAGTCATATCACCATGTGCTCATTATCATGATCATGGAAATCGAAAAAAATATCCATTGACAATATTCAATGTGAAAATAATGACCTTACAATTTGTATAACAACATCCACCATTAGAAAAACTACACTTCACTACATTCAAAAAGTAAAAAAATAAATAAATATAAAATGAATAAATTTATAAATAAATTAAATATTTAAAATATATTAAGTTTCACACTTTTGAGGAAAGAGAGATCCAATAAAAAGACATACAAGCTTCCAAATTATCAAAGATCTCGATCAGAGGACGCAAAAACGAGACCATCAGTTTGCACGACATAAAAACAAGTGTGCAGCTGAATGAAACCGAAGGACAAATACGACGTATGGGCAGAACTTGTAGAAAATGTTTGAATAAGAGCCATAAATCATTAAGCAATTAAGTAGAATAACTAGTCACTCATTCAGGAAAAAAAAACTCTGACGAAAAGTGGCGGATTAAAAAAATTACATAAAATAAATTGTAAAGAAGACATGCATTAATTAACTTTATTTCTAGCTCTAGATCTTTGAGATATCAAGTTTTGCATTTCTATTTCTAATTATTCCTACCAGATTTAGAGAAAGAGGCTAACTAGTATCATTATATCAAATCCGATTTCAAAACTGTCATGCCTCCTTTATAGATAAAGAGGGAGCGCATGATTGCCGTCTCGAGCCGTGCCTTCATTAACGATCAGCTTCTCAGATGAAGTATTTAAGTCTAAGAGATCTATGAGTCTTTTTCACATCGTCTCTGACCCGAACCAAGCATGTCTTCAGGTATTGAAACAATGGTAGTGTCTCAATTTGTAGAAAGCAAAGTCAGAAAATGGTTTCAGCTCAATAATCTAAAGAGGGATGGATTCATAAGCAAACAGGATTATTCAGTCATGGCGGAAACATTCACCAAAGAGTTTGATTTAGACGAGAAAAAGGCACAAGCAATTCGAAACTGGTTAGAAAACGGCTGGGAAATTTTGATTAAGAAAGGAGAAGGAATCACAGCAGAAGGTGGTGTGGGAAGAGTGTCACCAGAAAGTGCTCCAAAGCTTCTGGAAGTGGGAAAAAAGATGCGAGAAAATGGCCAAATTTCTGAGAACGAGTACATCGGAGCATTTAAAGAACTTGTTGGCTTCAATAAAAATTTGTTTGTCGAAACCTTTGGAGGGATGGTAGGGAGCTTTTTTGACGCCTTCGATGTGAACAACACTGGTTATCTAATGAGCCAACATTTTCAGAAGGGTATGAAGTGTTTTGGAATGACTAATTCGGAGGCAGTAGACACAATGTTCAAAGCTATGGATACCAAAAAAGAAGGAAAGATCGATAAGGAAACGTACGTTGGTCACTGGATCGAATTCATGACCGGGGATAACAAAGAGGGAGTAATCGCACAGTTCTTATGCAGAATGTAAATCTCTTCATCATGAACCCACATAAACTAAAGTGGAGTAAGGACAATTGGAAGTCCTCTCATCTGAATGAGTGATAAATGTTAAAAAAGTATTTGTGACTGTGTAATTCTGTTATCAAAGAAAATGTAATAATTTATAATCTTTTTGCATGACAAATCAGAATGTGAAAGTATATAAATTGTCAGTCATCTGTATCTGTATCCACTTTAGAATTCTTTATAATGGAGAAAATTGATGTTGACATAAAGAAGAACGAATATTCTATGTTTTGACTTGTTCTTTGTCTACTTTCTAGGGAGGAGTAATGGTTAGTATACAAACAGTTCTAGTTTAGTACATTTCTTTCTATACATAATCAATGCAAGGTTGCTTAAACTGAAAGTCGTATATTATATTTTTTTATAAAAATGGCATGGTTGCCGGCCGGACACCTAAAGTAATCGGACGGTGACTGAGTCCATTTGGCGAATCGGTGGGGCCATCGGTAGAAAATAAGTTGTAGTTAAAAATCAGCGATGTCTCCACCGATGACCCGCATCGCTCCTCATCGGTAGCCCATCATTTACACACCCTTCAAGCATTGTTTCATTATCTTCATATTTTTTCCCAGTATAGATAGTTTCAATGGACTATTATGATAACTGTTCGTAATTTTCAACACCGTGTGTAGTCTCGTTGATTTAAATATGCAAATAATTTGTTCCTTTTTAGAATATTGCAAAAGTTTTAAAGTACATCCAGATAAGAAAATGACCTAATTCTAGTCTTCATATCTGTACAACTTGGAATTCAAAACTAGATTACAATATTTTAGAATACTACATGCATGTGTAAGTGATTAAGAATAGCACTGTTTATCAATTGTAGATAAATCGACAGTGTTAATTTATTTGTTTAGAATCGCACCATGAATATTTTTTGAAAAAAGTGTGATTGATAGAGGACTTTAAGAAGAAACAATGTGTCAAGGCGTTCCGTTATAAAACATGTGAAGAAGGAGACTAAAATTTGGCCTTGATATACGCAAATATTTGATACTTCGTAGATCTGTCAAATGTATACACTGTCATGTTTTATATTTCATGCTCACTAAGGCATGGTTTCTAAGCGTTCATAATTAAATCAAATTTCTGTTGACTTTATAAAGTAAATGTCAAGCATGCCCTGTCTGTTCAAAACTTTCTGTGAAAAAAAGTAAAAAAAACTGCCCATTAATATGTTAAATTCTTAATTAGGAATAATGATATAAAATGTCAAACACCAATGATATCCTATGCCTTTGCTATGATTGAATTCGAAATAAAGTTGACAATTCATAATCAGCGTTTTGTTTGTTGAAAGCACACAAATGCATTGATAATTAATTTTATTCAATTTTTAATATTAATCATGCAAGGTTTATGGTACTTTTATATTTACCTTAAACAAAATGTTGTTAAATGCCACAATATAAGATATTATTTTTTCATTTATTTATTATACAAATTATTTGCAACTCTTGGAATAATATATTTAAATGAATTGTTTAACATCCTAATTTTGTTAGGAAATGTCAAAGTGTTGGTGATAAAATAGTTAAAATTTAAAAAAAAAAAAATTAGCTCCGAACTATGGTGTTATTGACTAAATTGATTTTAACTGGCCAAACTAAAAAAAATTGTCAATTTAGTTAAAATTTCACTTTTACATTATTATCCCTAGTGCACTTTTATTGTAATCTTTATCAAAATCACCAGCTTGCAAAACCTCTTAACTATGTATACAACTTCTATGTAAGGGCAGGCTAAAGACCATCACAAGAAACGAACCCCAAATTCACGGACTTCCCTTGGATGTATAGAAAAATTAACGGACTAAACAACGAATAAAGGACTTAGGATAACATCATATGAAGAAATATTTTGGAATACAAAATATTCGGATTAGACAAGTTTCACTGTACATGCATGTTTAGTCAATCAAAAATACAGTGTTGATTGACTGAAAAATTAATTTATTGTGTGTCAAAAACGTATCAATCCGCTTGCCGTTACATATAAATTTTGTACAATTTAATGTCATATTTGAGGTGAAATTGTCTTTTTCCCTTACACTGAATGGTGGATAATTATACTGACTAAATTTACAAACTACTCATGTCATACGGTATAGCCTGGGTTGAAACACTTTTTAAATGAATTTCTCCGCAGATCATAAAGCGTAAATTGCCCCAACACAGCTGGGGAAGTAATTTGGTTTTTTTTCTTTCTTTAAATATCCAATATATTTTACATACCGGTATATAATTCCTTGATTTTTTGTCGAAACAGTTTTCGTGATTAATTTGTTGGTTTTATTTTATTATTCTTTACTCGGATAAAAAACCCGATTAAATTCGCTGCTTTGATCGTTTGTGAATTCCATTAACACCAAATAACACTTTTTGAAATAAAAAAAAACCCTTTAAACGCATATGCAAAATTAACATAAACTCATTTCTATTTTATATAAGATTTTTTTTTTTTCGTTTTTAATGTTAACGTCATCATAAAACATTTCTACCACATGTCATTAAAAATTTAGATATTAAAACCGTGCAACATCAATCATATTATCACGGGTAAGAGGAAATGAAAGTCTCAGAAAGCATCTAAAATCAAAATAACGTGTTCCAATAATTTACTCCTTTTTTGTACATAAATGTATTAAAGTAAACAAATAGCTGTTATACTGGCGTCGTTCGACCGAAAAGAGGGCTCCTTTCCCAGAAGTTGTCTTTCTTACATTTTAACTATTGATTGCTTCCTTTATCTGATGAATACATATAGGGTGTGACCGAACGATGGGTAGAGAATACTTAAAGTTATAAACATTCTATATCGGTATGTTTTTTTTACTTTGTAGATCGAGAAAAAAAATCCAATAAGCTTGGAAACGGTTCAGAATAACTCCAGAATAACCTAAGGAGGTTTATTACACCACTTTTTGATGACGTACTACACAAAAAAATAAACCTCCATTGTTTTGACCGTTTTCCTCATGAGTCGAATTGTATTGGTACCTCTATAATCATGCTTGAATAATAAAAAAAACTATTCAAGCTTAAATGTCTACTTTAACAGTACTATTTGGTAGTAGGGCAAACATTAACCTCTGGAAACATAAGAGGTTGGATAAAGTGCTATGGAGGAGTGAGCATCCCCTGATGATCGGTCACACCCGCCCTGTGCTCCTTGTCGATTTTGATCTATATGCCCGGTTTGATGTGGTAAGTGAAAGTGACCTAATTTCTCTTTTAAAATAAGACCTCTTTATCGCAAAGATTTACGATGGCTTCTATAGGACACATGATCTACAACAAATCATTCCCACGTAATTAAATTTGTTCCCAAGAAATTAATTGCGTCTCGACGATTTTTTATAGAACGATTTAAATTTCGTAGACGAATTTTATTTTGTGGCAACGAGTTTGATTTCAGGGGAATACTGTATACAGGGAAATTTTCGCCCCCGTTTAATTTTCGCTCTTTTTGCCCTTGTCTGACGTGGGCGAATTTAAAACGGGGCGAATTCAAAGTAAACTGTAGCATTGTCTTCCTTGTCATATAAATCAGATTAGACACCCGATCAGTTCTGGCATAAATCCTTGACATAATACCTAATTAGCTCTGTGCCTTTGTGCTTCTTGTCATAATACGCTTATATATTTTAGGGATGCATTGCAGCGCTGTTAGCCCTCTTGTCATTATATAAAGATACATTACATTTCAATTAATGCTACTGCCACCCAAAACACAAATTCTTTTTTTTTTTCAAAATTAATTAAATTATAACATAATAACATATGATTTTCTCACACTTGATTTATTTAATCAATCCCTCTTCACATTTAATGAAAGACTCGGCTTTTACATACCACAGACGGCTGCCTCTTTGTTCACACAAGTAAGCATAAAGGAACTCAAAAAATTTCCAATCTTGTAAAGAATCTGCGATAACTGTTTACCTTTAATGCTTGAATATTTTACTGACTTTAAATATTATTGTCATCTTTATTATGACTTCGGGTTTTCCATTGTTGACTTCACCTTTTTATGTTATAACATTCCATTATTAACTACATACATTGTTTATTGTTCTTTTCTCTGGTATCCTGTATACTGTATAAGCAAGACCATGTTCAACTTCAGTGCCATCACTCTTGAAAGGAGACAACAATAAAGTTCAGGTGAGCAACTGGAAACATCTTTCTTTTGATTTTCTTTTCTTTTTTTTCTATGATAGGACGAGCATTTCATTAAAGAAGTTTAAAAATGGACAAAGATAATACGGATTACAGTTTGTCAATTACTCATGTGAATTACACACAAAATATATTGAGAGTCACAATATTTTATCACAGTCAATGGAACACGTACCAATTTCAAAAACTATAAAGCCTTAGAAGCCATCTGCTTTGTATTTGAGTATTTTACTACAAAAAGATATTGACGGCATATATGTTTTAACTTTTCTGTTGCAGATTTCTCTTAGTCATGCATAAAAAATATAGCATTATGATCCTGAATATGAAGTTTATTACTCTACGTACAAATAAATTCTATAAAATAGACAGGTTTTCGACAAATAAGTTGGGGTGAAATACATGGAGATAACAGTATTCAATCTCAAAAGTCCTATTAAATAATACGAATTAGGAGCAGAGCAAAGACAGACCTCCAAAACATCGGAGGTGGGATCAGGTGCCATGGAGGACTGAGCATTCCCTGCCGACTGGTCACACCAGCCGTGTGCTCCTTGTCATGCTCCGGAAATAACGGGAAAATTCGTCTACAATTCAGTGTGTAAATAGTGGACTAACAATTAGTATGAAAAACATTAGTCAGCATTTGACTCAAATATAAATTGGTTTTCCTTACAAGGTCATTGAATCGTAGGATTGACCTTAGAACTTTCGAAATATTGGCTTTAAACGAGAATGTTGATATTCCTGATTCATCAAGTTATTTGTAAATATCTTTCCTCGTTCTAGAAATTGTTTATACGTAGAACATGATCTTGCCTGTTTAATCTACTGATGAGATTTATAAACCCCGTATGCAGGTAACAAGGATTTTTCTTGCATAAGTTAGGGAAGTTGACAGCTGGAAAGTTATTAAAAGGCATCACGTTTATAATAAAGCCTGGTTGATAGATTACCATTTTCTAGTAAAATATCCAGATATGAAACAGATTTGTCAGACTCTGGGGAATCTATTCCTGCACCGGAATAAATCGTATAGACATAAGAATGGAAATAACCGTTGTCCATTAACAATAAGTCGTCGATAACGGGGCGCAAATTGTATCCATTGGAATTCCAAGAGATTGTTAGGTCTCCAAGAACCACTTAAATATTGTCAATCAGAAACTCAAGCATCTTTTTAATATTAGCTTCAGAGAACTTTTGTATGTACAACCAGAATGTTTTTAACAAAGTTATTTGGCAAATTATCAGTAACAAGGTAGGTAAATTTACAAGTTATAATATGTTCATATAAAACACATAAACAAACAAAACAGTTGTCAGAGATGTCAATTAAGAGATTAACATTCTCGACTGAGGCCCGAATTTTGCCAATTCTACGCTTGATACAATGACCCTGTTTGCATATACAGTCTACCGTTTGGTCATGTTATCTAAGGTATTTAAAATGCAATGTTTGGGCCATTTTTACACTAATTCTCTTTAAAGCAATATGAGCTGCATGTTTGACATCGGAAAAAAAATATTTCAAATTTTCTATTAACTACTGAGTATTTCAATGACAGGAAAGTAGAACGTTTATAACCTTCTGTTGTTTATATTTGCGATGGAAGAACTTTTTATAAGCTTTGATTGAAGCAAAATTGAATTATTGTCATCCTGTACAATAATGATTTCTTATATATAATACTATATATTTGGTTGTACAGAAATATTTCTTCTGAAACATTTTTAATTTTATTTTGGTCTTTTTGATAATAAGGGTTTAGATTACATACAGATTATTCATAATGACACATTTACCAGCAAAATGAAATTCTCAAAAATGCAGCTCATATTGCTTTAAACTTTTGTGTGATCTGCATGTTGAAAAGGAAAACATCCACTTGCAAAAGAGATAATCAATCTGGTATGAATTATTACTTGAATGTTTTACATGTGCTTCCTTTACACACATACAAGTATATACATTACAAAAACCCCTCAATTTACATATAATGGGATGAAAATGACAACAATGAACAAATTGTTACCAGAAAAGCTCACTTGAGCCTTAAGCTTAGGTAAACAAATTTGGTTTGGAAATTATATATATTTATAAATGTTTTTAAAGAATTAATACCAAGTCTTCAATATCATTCAAAATATAGTGGAAGAGTAAAAACTCATAAAATTGCCATATAATGGTTTGGCTTAAATGTTTTTTTTTCCAAACTTGAATGACTATACTAATTATATACATTACTGCATTCTGATTAAAATTAAAAGTTAATGCAAGAATAAGTAAGAATCAATGATAAAAACTCTGAAATCCTTTATATTTTTTTAATTGTCCAACAATACACATCTCAAATACAGTGTCTAGATTTGTACTGCACACTTTATAAATACATATAGATTTATCTGTACAAAACAAACATGAATTTTATTATTTTTTTGAGTCCTTGGGGAGGATCCAGCTTTTTAGACCAGGATGTCAATGTCCAATGCCTTGATTTCCTCCTCCGAGGGCAGCACTATCTTACTGGGGTCAATAAAGTTTTTGTCAATATGAGGTAACCCTTTACTTTCTCTTTCCTCAATCAACAACCTAGCTTCCCTCACGTACCAGCTCTGTAAACTGAAAGTAGAAAGTGTACAACAAATATTATAATGTTGTCAAATGGACAGAAAAATACTGTTGTTTGCCTTAAAAATCACTATCTATATGAAAATATTATTTACGTTATGCTGTCTATAGATTTAAAAAAAATTAAAATACTTTAAGAAATAAGTATTTAACTTTATAGGGGTGTAAAGTTGACCATGTATCAACCTGTATTTATATCCCAATTAATATTTTAAAATGATAACTTATTACTTCTATTCACATTTTGACTGATTTATAACAATTATTTTCCTACTTTTACATGATGGTTTTTGTGTTTGTTTGTTTTTTTCAAATCTCAACAAAATTGAATGTGTGAAATCCATTAGATTGATTGTTAAGTTTAATTAATTTGTAAACCATATAACATTAAGGAATTAGTAAAAATGTTATAAATTTCATGTTCCAATCAGTTCTATAATTCAAGTTGGGATCAGTTTACTTTTGTGATTGAGCCAACTTTAAAACTTAACAATTTACATTCCCTGAACTGCAGCAATGCCAGAATTATTGTCCGAGTAACCTCTGAGTCTCAAATGACTTCTAAGGAATTACACATACAAAGATCTAATTTACAAGAAGTTTTGAATTCAAATAGCAACTTTAATGTTTAATAATGTAAAATCCTTCTCAGTTAGATAACCACCTCATTTTACAAAGTTGACAAATAAAGAGATTTTCTACAGAAAATTGGCATTTGACAAGTACCTACCCTGCATCATTTAGAGCAAAGTTGAAAACAGCAATACCAAGAGCTAGAGGGCAAACAAACCAAAAAAGCCACGCGGAGTTATAGTGGAACTTGTCTACTTCTGCATTGTTCTCCTCAAACCCATAATAGATTCGGTTCTGCAAAAAAAAAAAAAATCAGGATTTTTTTTTCCTTTCAACCTAATAATTCATTTAAATTCCTCTATAAAAAATGATTGCTATATAACATAATATACAATGAGCTTTTAAATGTGATGATGTCTGCCTTATTTTCTTTTATTTAACACAAATATCAATTTGCCTTTGGTTATCATAGTTACACAGAAAATTATCTTACACTTTAATATTTGAAATTTACATGTACATTATAAGCTGTAGATCAGAACCTCACTGAAAAATTGGAACAGACAACTAGAGAGCTGCAGTTCCATGTTTTAAGCAAATTAAGTATTAATAATTTCATCTTAATATTTGGGCCCAAAGAAGTATACACAATTCAAAAGTCAAACCTCAAGACTTTTAATGTTACTTTTTTTATCTGTACTATTGAAATTTTATTGGCAGACATACAAGGGGTATAATTGGCAACTAATTTAGTTGCCTTGGTGCCTTGAATTTTTATTGGTGCTTGAAACTTTGCAGATAGTTGATAATGAATATAGATTTTGAAATTCAACAATAATGTCATATCAAATAAAGGTTGAATATCTAAAGAATTGGTTACCTTGGGTGAATCTAAGTTATCATCCTTGAAGTGTTCCTCTAGTCGTTTATGGAGCTCTTTTCGCTTAGTTTCGTCTGCAATGTCGGCGGGCGTAAAGGAGATGCTTTCTTTCTTATCAGAAGTAGATACACATCGAACTGAATTGCGCTGAATAAAACGTTTGGCTCCATTCAGTTGGTGATGGAGCCGACATGTCCTTCCCAGGAAGGTCGCCATTTTGTTTTTGTTTTTTTAATGTATATAGAAAAGAAAACCAATATGGTCGGTATGTATTATTCCGGATTCATAAAGTTTTTTGTAAAATACGGGTATATTTTTGTTACTCTAGGCGGTTTAACACAAGAAAAAACGTTTTAACCTGATATCAATTTTGATTTTTTTTTAATTTTACAGCATGTAACAGACAATTCACATCAATATTGTTTACTTGCACAGGATCACATTTTCCATTTTTTAAGTCATAGGAACTCTGACCCTCAGCCAGGAAGGACAACTCTTTAATTTATAATTTAATTCAAAAGTCTTTGAATGAAGCTTGAAAATTAAATCTTTTCATGCAACAATTTTCATTATATGCCTCTCAATGTACTTCAAGTTCTTTGAACTTCTCAGAAAGGTCTAATTAAAAGTACAAATGTTTATCCCGAAAAAGCATTTTTAGATACCAATGTTTATTAACATGATATGAAATTAGAAGTAATTTATGGAGCTTTGCAAAGAACCTTTAAGCTTCATTTAAAGACTTTTTGAATTAAATTATAAATTAAAGAGTTGTCCTTCCTGGCTGAGGGTCGGAGTCCCTTAAAGAGTTTGGGGCTTAAGGAGACATCCCCTTGTTTGACACCACACTCAGAATTGAATACATCACTTAATCCAACCGAAAATTTGATTCTACTCATTGTATTACTATACATTGAAAATAAAATATTGAACATTTTTTGGGAAATTTTACCTCCAAGAAGTTTATAAAATAGTAAACCTTATCTCCATACAGTGTCAAATGCGTTTCTAAGATCAATAAAAGCAGCATAAACCTTTTTGTTTTTGTAGTGGTCAATTATTGTTTTTATTGAGAACAGATTGTCTGATGTTCTACATTTTTCTTTTTAAAAAAATTTGATTTTCACTTATCAGTGATGTAGAGTTTACAAATTCAAGTAGCCTAGTATGGATTATTCTGTTGAAAAGTTTTCCTAGATTTGAAGTAATTGATATACCTCGGTAGTTGTTAGGATCAAGTCTATTACGTGACTTATACAGTAATACTAAGTAGCTCTCATTCCAACTTTTTGGGAATACACCAGAATTAAGTATAAAGTTAAATAATTTTTCAAGAGGTTTCAGCATTACAGATCCCCCATTTTAAACATTTCATTTTATATCATATCCATGGAAGAACTCTTTCCATTTTCAGGGATTTAAGGGCACACCTTATTTCAGTGATAGTAATATCTGGTTCAAGGAAATGGTTATGATGTGGTTTTTCTTTCAAGACATGAAATTTATCTATTAAACTTTTATGAAAATTATTGTGATTGTTGTCAGCTTTATTGAAATTTTCAAAAAATTGATAAAATTCCTCAGGGTTAACATCTTGAGATGAAATTTGTCCAGTAAACATGTATTGATTTTATCTAATTTATTAAGTAAATTTCCAGAATGACTTTGGATTTTTATTGATATTGTTGTTAATGTCATTGCATATTGTGTTTCTGCAATTTTGTTCCTCAAATTTACATAATCTTCTGTATTTTGCCTTGTATTTATAGAACATTTTCGTATATTCTCCATTAAAAGGGTTCTTGTTTACAAGTTTTTGATAATGTTTTACTGTAATTCGCAGATCAGAGCATGACTGCGAGAACCACGGTTTTTAAACTTATTTCTACGAGTTTTATGCCTACGTCTTCTCTTAATAAAAGTCGATATTTTTTCACATTCAACAAGTATTGAGCTGAAGGATTCTGAAAATTTAAATTTGGAATAGATTGCTGTGAATGTTCTTAGACTAAGTGTAAGATTCTATTGCATCATATCATTATTCCACAAAAACTTTCCAGGAACTGGTTTTAAATTTTTTGAGTTATTTGAGCTTGATTATGAACAGAAGCTGTCAAATATTGCACAACTAATTGAACAATGGTTTGATAGGGAAGTAAAATCTAACACTTCAAAATAACCAACTGAATTTATCTTGAAAGTCTTTTGATATAAGACAATAATCAACTAGACTGCAACCATTATAGGTTATAACAAGCATGCAAAAAAAAAATCTAAATAGCTAAGAGTGAAATATTTTAATAAGCGAAATGGTGGCGAGTTGCAACTCGATATTTATATATGGACAACATACTTAAGTATATAATCATTTAAACGAATATTTATTTCCATTCATATGTCGACACGATATATATCCTGGTGAGCTTGAAATCAAAGATACAAGAGAGAGTATTATGTATGCACTTCTCCTCAATAATATGAATTCATGTTAAACTATTATTCATTATTAGGGTTTACGCACGGGGATTAATCCCGGAAAGTTTGAAATAAAAGGGGGGGGGGGCACAGCCAAACATTTTCAGTTTGGGGCACTATCAACTACCAAAATTCCTTGACAAGTAAAAAAAAGTTCATCCCCACCCCACGGTAAGTTCTATGGTCGATACTAAGACCTAGTTAGCAAATGCAATCTATCATTTTAAGGACAAATGATACAAACAAATTTTTTCTCTGAAAAAAATTTAATATCATGTAACAAGTTTAGAAATGTGGATGGTTCTTAGAATTTTTTCTCCTAAGAACTGGTATATGAAAAAGACTTGGAAAATATTAGTAATATTTCAATGAAAAAACAAATATAGACAAATCACATTCAGTAAAGGTTTACAGGTGAAAACAATTTTCAGAATATGTTAACGTGGTGCTAAAAGTGTAATATAAACTTAAGAAAAATATACCAAGCCAGGTGAATTTTATTAAGAAAAGCTAAATGGTAAAAATCGGCCTATGTGATATTGCTAATTTTTTGTCATTTTGATCTTCCTCTTAAAATTCACCTGGCTTGGTATCATCGTCGGAAACCCACGGCTGATTACGCTTCGTTCCTCTCCTCTCTCCATCACCCGTGGGTCCATTCATACCAATTCGCTCGTTTCTCATAAATATTCATTAAAAAAACTATATGCGGTATACTGCATATACTTGCCCCCACAAAAGTCAATTTTGAAAACTTCATGAAATGTGCTGAATTCAATAAATTGTATGAAAAATATGAATTAACAGAACATATTATAGTTTCAAAGCAGTTTATTCACAATTTTTGTTTTTATGACGTCACAAACAGTCCGATTTTACATCCTTTTTCAGAAAGAGGACAAAATAGACAAAATTTCAACAATTTTAGCTTTAAAATTTATAGAGCGCAAGTTTGTTCAGGAACAATATTTACATATTTCATTGATATTACCATTCTACACATTATATCAAAATATTGATCCTGAACACACATGCGCTCGATGACTTTTACTCAAAATATCGACGAAATATGTACATTTTTCTGTAGAATTCATAAGAAACTGAAATTTACGTCATGTTTGTGACGTCATTACGTACATATGACGTCATTACTTATGAAAATATTCAGTGCTTTGAAGTAAGCATATACTCCCCTGTTTAAGAACTTAATTAAATATACCTCCATCAAAGTTTGATTTGGGGGGGGGGGGGGCAAATATTGGTTATTACCGAATAAAGTTCTTTATTGTCCAATGAAATTAGCTGTTATAGATAAACAGAACTCTCCTGCTTTAAAGGTAGAGCAACCGTAACCTCGCTTGCACAACAAATGGCTGCGCCCAGTAAATGCGAAAAAAATCATGACCGTTCTTACAGATCCCTATCGTCATGTACAAGCCAAAAACAATACAAGGTATTAAAACTATTTTGCTTTCACTACATCAAAGGATTTTCGAGCAATATGTATGCATAAAGGTAGAATTACTGTAACCTCGCTTGCACAACAAAGCGAAAGTGCGTTGAAAGGGACTTTCTCATTGGACAGTATCGCTTTAGGTGTATCAAGAGCGACCAATCAAATTGTCTAATTAATTATTCATGAGAACGAGCGAATTGGTATGAATGGACCCACGGGTGATGGAGAGAGGAACGAAGCGTAATCAGCCGTGGGAGAGAGGAACGAAGCGTAATCAGCCGTGGGTTTCCGACGATGGCTTGGTATATTTTCCTTTAGTTTATATTACACTTTTAGCGCCAAGTTAACAAATTCTGAAATTTATTTTCACCTGTAAACCTTTACTGAATGTGATTTGTCTATATTTGTTTTTCTACTGAAATATTACTAATGTTTTCCAAG
Source organism: Saccostrea glomerata (assembly GCA_003671525.1). Classification (NCBI taxonomy): domain Eukaryota; kingdom Metazoa; phylum Mollusca; class Bivalvia; order Ostreida; family Ostreidae; genus Saccostrea; species Saccostrea glomerata. Next base: position 111,640 of record PRKT01000177.1, on the reverse strand, counting down.
TCTATTTCGTTTTCCAGTTCTTAGAAGAAAAAATTCTAAGAACCATCCATTTTTCTAAACTTGTGACATGATATAAAATCTTTTTGAAAGAAAAAAATTGTTTGTATCATCTGTCCTTAAAGTCAAGTGCTGACTGACGTTTTTATACTAATGGTTAATAAGCTAATGGTTTATTGTCTACGGATTTTTCCGTTATATCCCGATCATGGCAAGGAGCACACAACAGATGTGACCGGTCGGAAGGGGATGCTCACATGTACAATTTGTACAGATGGTCTTGGCATTCAAATTTTGTCGTAATGTTAAAGGATTACTTTCGACACATGCAATAATTGATAACAGCACCGATGTGCCAGTTCTTCTACTCAACTTGTCTTGCAACAAAGCCAATTAAACATTATAAAATTGTAATAATTGGGACTGTCTTTACAATGGATCGAGCTGCACATGGTGAAAAGCTACAAGACCACAACCAGAGAGATGAAAGTTCTCCTATCGAATTACCAGATCACTTAAAAGACCTATCAGTCAGATCAACAAGAAGTCTAACTTCATTGCAAAGTCTAAGTGTTAAACATCTTCTTGAATTCCAAAGACATATTAACTACTGTAACAGGGAATTTTGTCTTGGAATCTTTTAATAAAAAATATATATATATAAACCCTGGCAATGCCCTCGATCCCCATCCATTGCAAGTTGAGGCTTACATCACTGGGCGTCAAAACAGAGGAACAACCAAAGCACCTGAAAAGTATTCAATACCAAGGTATCATTGTTGTTTTGTCAGTATCTGAATGGTCATCAACAACGGCAGAAAAGAGTGAACTGTTAGGAATGCGTTGTTTTTTAGGGGAGTAAATAAATTAACGTAAAAATAAAATAAAAATACTTTCTCACTTCCAAACATGGAGGAATGCCTAGACACAATGGGAAATTGTTTTAGTTAAATGCCTTCAATTATGTTTAGCTTTGATCCTAGGCTAACAATAACCCTTCTTGTCGGAAAAATATCCAATTTAGTGTCAGACTCTTTATTTCAAATACTGGGATACATATCGAGATAAAACGCCGTCGATATGTCTGTCATAAATGGGGATTGGGTTGTCCACATTTGATTTTAATTCAATTGAACCATGTGAACCAAACGTTGGAAACTGGCATACATCTTTGACAATAAATCCCTTTCATAAGTTTTGTTTTCGTAGGTTTGTACGTAAGTAACAGGTCCCGATCGGGAACAGCTTTATACTTACGCATTGCACTGATTTGTTTTTGTTTGTTCGTGAAATATCCCTTCGAGAATTCGCATTAAAATTCAACCAAATATACAGCTACAAGTTTAGACAATGTGCTTGTCACTCAGGATCCTTGAGCTATGAGGGATTTTTTCTGTGCCATCACCTACAAATGTAGTGTGTCTGGGGACCTCGGATTATACAGATCAGTCTCCAAGTCCCTTGGTCAATCGGATCACCTCATCCTTTTCTATCGTGAGACGGAAAAGGGCAAGGTGATGTGATGGGTCCCTTGTTTTCAATACCACAACGTGAGAATCAACTCACTCCGCGACTTTTAGAGAAATCGCTCTCACTGTACATAGTCTAGTCACATGGGCGACTTGTACTAGTATATGGTATTTCATCATAGTTCAAAAATACCCATATTTATATTTTGTGCACTTGCAGATAGTTTGTTAGATTTTGGCAATGATTAGAATAAAAATTGAAAAGTACCGGACAATATTGAAAGTGATAAAAACACAGCGATTATACACGTATGTGTCAAAATCCCCTGTCAGTGCATGGTTAGTAATAGCGCTTCTCATTCCCATGTTGAAAATGAATTTAAAGTACGCACTTGTCATTTTTGTGAATATTAAAAATATACTTATAAAAAAGTGTTACAAATTTAAAACCAAAAGTAGTTCAAAATGCGATAAAAATCACTAAACACATTGAAAAACAACGCAAATTAATTTTTTATTATCAAAACTTATAATTATTAAAATATCTTATTACATGTATCTATATATTTTATATCCAACAGATATACAGATAATCTTCATAATAAAAATGATGTGAAAACCGGTTCAAATTCATAATTCTGATGTTGAAAGTTCCCAAATACTCAGTACTTCCTACTTAAAATATACTTTTGAATTGTAAAATCAGGGAAACTATTTTACGCTAGACGTACGAAATGCCTGAATGTATAGATACCTGAGAAAGTGTCATTGCCCTTGTCAACATTTTTAAAAGATTGAATAATTGATTAAATGAAGAAATATACTTTATAATTCTATTACTTAACAATATTTATCATTGCATCTATTGAAAAGCATTCTTCCAAAAGATATTGTTCTTTTGGGTATGAATTCAAATAAATAGCAATTTTTGCAAAATCCTATGACATTTTAAAAAAAATATCAAAGCATGGTTAATCCTTTAACTAGTTACGTTATATAGTAGATATCTATACACATTGACCAAGATATCAAGTAGTTAAAAATATTGTTGGTTGTTCGGGAACAGTTTCCTTTTTATATTCTTTGTAATTTCTCAAAATGGCTGATAATGTCCTTGACCTTTTAAAGAAGTCTGGAAGTTGAGCTTCAGCTTTTAGTTTATCAATCTTTGCCTTTCTTTGTCCTTCTGGAGATAGAGAAAACATGATATTAGTTACTTCTTGTTCCATAAACTTCCGGCTTTCATAGGAAGATTTGCAAGCACCAGGAAAAATAGTTCTGTCGCGGGAATAAGAGAACGTCTTTTCCCGCCTTCGAATACGCCTCGGCGGAGCAGAAACGGAATGTCCAGTGGCATTTCTTAGGAAGGTCTCAAATGCTTGTTCCGTTGTTATATTTTCTTGAGTCTTTTTCTCGGGAGTTTTAATCTGAATTGCTCCTTTTGCTATGGCCCATTTACTTTTTGTTTCGGTACCTTTCGATGGCGTGTCTTTCTCAGTAAAAGACTTCCATGTCATGAGCAGGCCTTGATTTCCTTGTACTTGTCTATTTCTGTCTTCTGATGCATCCTTTCGTCGCCAGGAACGAATGTACGTATATCCTGGAATGTTTGTGATGTCACGAACCACGTTTTTCTTTTTCAGGAACGGGTCGTACCTTTCGAAGCTGTGTTCACGGTAGGCTTCGGTAGAGGCTCTCATTCTTCGGTATTGCTCTCGTGTGGACGAGATATCACGAGAACATTTGATTTCCTGTTTTTCCTGATCCTTTAACATCTGTTTCAGAGTAAATCCTAACTTGTTATGCTCGTGTTGGTTCTTTACCTTTGTGTTGAGTAACACTTTTCGACTCATTTTCAGACTGTGGTTCAGTTTGCTCTCATTCGTCGTTGCCATTTTTTTTAAAAAGACTTAACCAACAAAAAAGCTATAGACTTTCCAAAAATTTATCATAAATTTAAATTCTTCACGTTCACATTATTTTCCACTCAATATGGCATAAGTTTGAAGAACAGTTCTCAAATTTCACAACCTTCATTGCAATCATTACCATATTGATTTTTAAATATTCATTGTCTTAAATTGAACGTCACTGTTTAATCACAACAAAGAGAGGTATTTGCATAATCCCTGGACTTTAGTATGTCTATAAAATTTGTACTTACAAGGAGCCGCAATAAAAATGGAACAAAAAAAATCGAAATTGATTAAATGAACTATATTGATCTTTTACACCATATTAAATTTGCATGCTTGTCGATATGTATAAACAGTTAATTTAAAACATATGAAGATTTAACTTGTCAATGGCTGTGTGGATTTGTTAATATTTCAATTTAATGAAGAAAATTTATCATTTCCTATTCAAGCTATACTTGAATTAGCATCAAATAAATATAATTATATACTCTCATTGTAAAAAAAACTTTGAGCTATATAATAGTTCTACGATAAACAAAAACTGATATTTAAATCTATAATGAATTAATGTATTTATGAAAGTCAAACAAAACCGTGTAATCTTATACTGATATAACGCATATAATACCAATATTTCACATCAAACCCACGGTCGACAAATGAATGTGATTTTTATCCTGCGAATATCGTATTGATAATTATGTAATTAACATATAGTAATATATATTAATTTTCATTACGCTAGGGCGAGGAAAAGTTTTAATTTAGAAGGAGTTATTTTGATATTTTATCCTCGGCAAAATTTAATTTATGTCGGTCAAAAGCTCTACAGAGCTTATGCGAGTTGTAAAAATCCGACTCCAAATAAAATTTTCTGATTCTGGAAAAAAAGATAGATTGAGAGATAGAGATATAAATAGATATTCTGATAAAGTATCCGCAGAGTTAACTGACATATGGAGTGAAGCATTAACTAGCAGTATTCAGGATCAAAAGTCAATTAAACAATACACAATAGGAACAGAGCAAACACGAATCTCCAAAACATTAGGGATCTGGTGCCTTGGAGGAATGAGCATTGGGTACCCAAAAGCTTAACAGACGGACGTACAGAGATTGGGTACCCAAACGAGTAACAGACGGACGTACAGACAGACAGACAGATATTCCCTCCCATTTTCCTAGCGGGGGGTATTATAAAACTGATAATTGCATGACTGGTTCAAATCAACAAGTGATATATTTAAACTTTGTGCTTGTATGTTTTCGGCTCGGCATATATGTAAATCTATATGGTATTATTATCTTACTACTAAAATATCCCATGTTTATATCTTGTGCGGATATTTTTTTTTTTTTTTTTTTTTTTTTTTTTGCAAAGATTAGGATAAAAGTTGAAAAGTACCGGACAATGAAAGTGAAAAAAAAATATAGTAATTTTTACATGTATGTGTCAAAATGCTCTCTCAGTGGTTAGTACTAGTTTTCCTCTTTCCCATGTTCCAATTAATTTTGAGAACGCATAAATTTTTCATTTTTGTGAATATTTCAATATTTATAAAATAGATATAAGTGTTGCAAATTAAAAAGCAAAAGAAGTTCAAAAAGCGATAAAAATGACTTAAAGATTGAAGAACAAATTAATCTTTTACCAATGATCGTCAAAACTAATGAAAACATTTAATACAATAGTTATCCAACATGAAATTATGATCTTCAATGAAAACTGTTCTAGTCATTTTTTCCGGCTACGAAATCAATCGATAAAGTTCACTTTGTTCATACTTTTTTTAATCAGAATCGTAACAAACTGTCTATATTAAACGCTCGTGGCCGTTGAGCAGTAAGTTTTACTTGCCAAAGTGAAACCTGTGATGACAATAGTGGTGAATGAAGACTTCTCAATTATACATAATTTTAGCTGCAGATCTGTAGCGTTATGGTTTTATACAAGCGAGTTTAACACATGTAGAGACGACCATAAAAGGTTGGGAGATGGATAAAATAAACAGATTTGTTAAAAAATATGCCTAGAATTAGGGAGTGAAAGGTAGTTAATTGACCGATGCTGAAAATGGAGAAATTCTCCCCAAAAGTGCGCAAAAAATATTGCGCCGTAAATTGCACCTTTTTGCAATACGGGATCTGTAGCGTTATGGTCAAAGTCAAATATATAAAACCATAACGCTACAGATCTGCAGCTAACATAATTTGTGACAATAATTTGTGACAAAAGTAAAAAATGATTTCTTTACTCCTCACTTAGATATTAACAGCAGAGAAGGAGAAACTTTAAGATTACTGTGCAACAATATATTGCAGAGGGTGTGTAAATCATATGTGGATACTTAAAAATTCCAAAGAAATTTGGAAATGAAATCACAAGATTTTATCAAAGTCAACAGCTTAAAATCTTTATACACAACCATTGCCCTTGATAAATCAAGTTCAGGTTTTTTGATGTCATTGACAGCTGTTTTTTCAATGAAAATGGAACTCGTCAATTTACCTACCTTGATATTGGTCATTTGCAAAATTATTTTTTTAAAACAGTCTGATTGTACACACAGTACTCTGAAGTTTACATCAAAAAGATGCTTGAGTTTCTGAATAACAATATCTTTGTGGTGTTTGGAGACCAGGTCTTCTAACAATCTATTGGAATTCCAATACCAATTGCGCTCCGTTATTAGTAGACCTATTTTTATGCGCCCGAATTGATAGATCCGGGGCGTATATTGTTTTTGTCCTGTCTGTCTGTTTGATTGTTTGTCTGCAAAATTTAACCATCACCATAACTTTTGAACCATGAAAGATAGAGACTTTATATGTGGTATGCATACGCCACTAATTAAGTTCTTTCAAATGACTTCAAGGTCAATGGCCTTGTGACCTTGACTGTGACCTATATGCTAAAAATAGCTTTTTAAAAAATTTGTTGCCGCCGGGCTCGTAGTATTTCACAAACACATCTTGTTTACATGAAACAGAATTTGTCCAAAATCTTATTCGTGAAAAGAAGAAAACGCTGCTGTGACCTTCAACTCGACATTTAGATATATCGACGACGTATTGTTAATCAACAATGATTATTTCTATTCTTATGTCGATACGATATATTACGGTGAGCTTGGGACAAGACAAAATATACCACAGAATCTGACACACCTGTTTCATATTTGGATATTTTTACTTGAAAAAGATGTTATTGGTAACCTAACAACCAAGCTTCATAAACGTGATGACTTTAACATTTCAATCGACAACTTCCCTTACTTTTGCAGAAATTACCTTCATCACCCGCATACGGGGTTTAAATTCCTAAGTTGATTCGATACGCAAGAGTATGCTCTAGGCTACATATGAACAATTTCTAGAACAAGATAAAATATTGACAAATAAGTTGATGAATATCAGCAGTCTCGTTTAAAGTCATCATTTTGTATTCTATGGTCGATACAATAAACTTTTTGTCATTTTGTCAAATGCTGACTGACGTTTTTCATACTAAATTATTAGTCCATTATTTTACACTCTGAATTGAGGTCGGAATTTTCCGTTGTCATGACAGGAGCACACGGCGGGTGTGACCGGTCGGCAGGGGATGCCCACTCCTCCATAGCATCTGATCCAAGCTCTAATGTTTTGAAGGTCCGTGTTTGCTCTGCTCCTATTTTGTATTGTTTATGCACTTTCTAGCGTGAAAAAAAGTTCGTTATCTAGATGTTTTTCATGCTGTTTTATGCCCCATTCAAAATTCTTTTACTCACCTAGGGTGTCACCACATACCGCTAAAATGCTTGAAATTTTTACCTTTATTCAGTACATAGGGCCATCGAGCAATTCCCCCATGAAAAGGGGTCTCGGTTTTAAAGGTGTAATCCGAAAGACCCTAAACTCTCACTTCAAAGTACTGAACGAGGAACAGTACTTTTTTCTCATCGACTCAGGCCAGGGATTAAACTCCCATCCTTTTATTTACAGTTCTTTTGACTGTTTTACATGACAATAAGATTTGAACTAAGGTAAGGCAACAAGTTTTGAACTCATAACGGAAATAGTTTCGACGAAAAGCATGTTGTTGCTAGTGACATGAAAATTTTCAATGAACTTAACTCTAGGTTATATGTTTCAAACATATAGAACAGATTGTCAAGATTATGATGCTGGAAAAATATATAATTGGGAAAGAGGAAAAGAGATACAGGAATATCACTTTTTTTAATCAAGGTGACTTGAAATTATACAAGAATTTAAGTAGGTCTTTTACAAATCCATGATATCATATGTGAGAGCACCTGTATTTTTAATCCACATATACATGTTAATATATTATAAGTATGTCTTTTTTCTATTCTGAATCATATACATGATAAACAAAAGTGAACATTTATTTGATTATGTCGTATGGGAAGCTTGAACTTAGATAAATGTTTATACATTATAAGTATGTCTTTTTTCTATTCTGAATCATGTATGTGATTATTACGGAAACAGGTACGAAATATACACATTTAGAACACTGTAAAATTATGTAAGTATAGGTACTTAATCTAAGAACTTCACTTTTGATTTTTCATTATAATATTAATTGTTGGTACTCGTTTACTCCATGGTGTACTTGTATGTAGTTTGTTCCGAAATAATACTGCTCATCTCTGATTCAAAGTCATCCAACGGCGCCAAAGAATGCTCTTTAAAATACACTTTAGAGAATATCCATAAACGCAGCCTGTACAACAAGAAGAGTAAAGTCTGGCTAAGTATCGCCAAGACAATACACAGCGTACACGTCACTATAGCCTCCGTGGGTTTTACCCAGTTCAAGACGTTATAGGCGTAATGTCGTCCCTCCAAAATTGTTCCATCGTTCAGAAAATATATAGCATTGAACAAGGAATACACAGATCCCAAAGCCATTGTGTATAACATGTGTAAAAGACGAAATGGAGTAGCCGAGATCATCATGTCCAGTAAAACGTAGACAGAATTCATAGTGTGCTTCAGTCTGCTTAAATCTGTCTGGAATAGCTCTGCCAAAAAAGGATATCACGGGAATAAGAAATTATATATGTTTTTATAATAATTTTTTAAATGTTACAGAACAAAGGTACCTGATTTTTGCATTATGTACAAAAGTCTGCCTGTAGACATCGTTATTGTCTTGCTTTCTACCTTTATATCACAACGTAAATACTTTAAGGTATGCGCATTTTAATGATTAAACAAAACAATCAATCAAAGGGTTTATAATGATAAAAAAAATAATCAAGAATGTTTTTTTAATGTACTTAAGAGTATTTTTAAAAGTAACTCACTGTTCTGATCTAGGAAAGATATAAATGCCCAATAAGACATGGTCACGATAAACGCTGAATTATAACTTAGGTTTTTTAGCACCCAAAGAATCTTCAAGGAGAGCGGCATCCTGTCAAAGTGTCTATCTGAAAAGATTTTTTTTTAAAGCACAAGTTAAAATATACGAAAATCAAAAGGGACCCTTAACTTTTTATGACCCCGTAAACGAAGCTTCGAAGGTATATAGTTTTTGTCGTGTCCGCCCGTCTGTTTGTCTAGCTGTCTGTCTGTTTGTCTGTTTGTCCACAAAAACTTTAATCTTGCCAATAACTTTTGATTTAGTGGAGCTATGAATTTCATATTTCACATGTGTATTCCTTGTGACAAGACCTTTCTTCGGGTACCACCAAATCTGACCTTTTGACCATAACCTTGGAGTTTGACCCACTTTTACACAAAAATTCAAACTTTTTACTTTGGCCATATCTTTTGAACAGTAGATACCAGGACGTTCATACTTCATATATGTTTTTTTTTGTGGCAAGCAACGTTGACCTTTTAACCTTGACCTTGGAGATTTCCGTACTTATGAAAAAACTTTAACCTTGGCCATAACTTTTGAACGGTAAGAACAAGGGCTTCCATAATTCACATATGTAATCTTTGTGAGAAGACGCTTCATCGGTTACCAAGAACTTTGACCCTTTGACCTTGACCTTGGAGTTTGACCTACTTTTCAAATACAACCTTAAACATAATTATTGAAGGGTTAGAACTAGGGCTTTCATGCTTCACATATTTAATCCTTGTGACAAGACCTTTAAGAACATTGACCCTTTGAACTTGACCTTGGAGTTTGACTAATTTTCCATAAAAAATCCAAATTTATTACAGTATCGGGTAGTTGATATTGAACTAGACGGAAATTATGCAACGATTGCTTGTCTTAGGTTCACTATAATGTTTCTGAGTAAAATATTTATAAAATAAACACACATGCTTGTTCTATATCGAACAAAAGATTTCATTTTCATTTGTAACAAGCTCAGGTAAGTTTCTTTCCTTTACCGCCATCTGCTGCCTATCTTTTTCTTTCGAATAAGATAGTATACATGTATCATATCGATCTATTGTTTTAACAATAAAGAATTTGAGGTATTGCTTTGTTTTAATTGAATGCTCCGGACTGAAAATTGAATTTCTTACTATAAGTTTTACATTTGTAAATTACATGTCCAAATTTCCTGAATGTTTAATGAGTAAAAGTCAACGTGGATTTTTTTTCTATTCTCCATTATCTGTAGATATTGCGATGGATTTAAAAAAGAACTCTACATACTTGGGGTATTTTTGAAAATTGCATATTAGAAAGGTTATTTAGAAATATGTGGATGAACAACAGCTAGCAGCGTGAGTACATTTAATCTAACAGTTTTTCAAAATCAGTATAGCTTATACACGAGTACCTAGATTTTCCTCAGTCCTGATTGTGTAGAACAAACTACACATTGTCTGGTATACACTTGTGACGACCAACAGGAAGAAACTCCAGTTAGTGGCGTAAACAGCATAAGTCCATGTACGGTCCTGATAGAAAGCAGCTGATTCGTAGACAATGTCTGCCAGAAACCAACCAATCATAGCCGTTGACACAATCAAACGACAACCCACGTAAAGCTTTTGACTAATAGGCCACTACCAACAAAATAAAATATTTAATTACATATCATACATCGTTAATACATGTAAAATACCCCATGTTTCCATTTCACTGCTGGAGATGAAGCAGATTTCTATTATCCTAAAATTCAAATTGCTCTATATGTGTTAATCATTTCAAAGTTGAAGGTATCAGCAGCAATTTTGATAAATCTGGGCAATCAAGCAAAAACGAAAATATCCATCTTTAACTTTAAAGTTGCAGCAAATAGAAAGTTGCTTAACATCGATGGTAGCATATGATTTCTATTATGCTTTAAGGACAAATAACACTTGTAAACAAACTTTTTCAGAAATCAGCAATATTTCTCACAGATTAACAATTAAATTTGTAACATGAATAATGTTTATCAATTATAGTTGGAGAATTGTATAAGATTTTTTGTCATAAGGTTAAAAATTTGTGCAAATTTTTGTATGAAATTATATAGGAAGTAAAACAAAGTCTCATATCTAAGCACCGAGGAAAACCTATACATGTATTATTTCTTTATAATTCAGGGATTTATTATGTCATTTCAAATCAAAATGATTCAGAAGATATATATCAATCCAAGCATCCATTTTTTTGTGGTAAGTCCCATTAAGTATGACAAGCATTCGAAAACCTTCGTAGCAGTATTTTTCCATATATACAGCGTACTGGAGACAAACTTGTATTACTTCTGCGTGATGACAATCATAAAGTAATTGCAAGCATAACATTAGGGTGTCTTTTTATTTACAAAAGATGTGTGATTGGAAAGACAAATCCCAAGCTGTTCTGAATTCTGTTTTATTTATAAATCTCTCCTCCTTCATTATTCGAGCAGAATAATCGATACGCAAGAACAGAAATCTAAAAGTCATTTGCTTATACGATGTGGAGACGATCGTGATTAAAGTAGATAATTTGTTAAAGCTGCCCACTTTGAGGACAGAAAAATAATTGACCATGAACACTTGTCAAAACAAGCATTGATTTTTTCCCGTTGTGAATCTTCATGATGTTCATACAGTACGATGACGTGAACCAGAGACTTAGAGAATTTCCATTGGTATTTTGTTTTTGAAATGCATAGATATCAGGGTACCTTAATTTGTACTTTTTCTTTTGTTTTTGTTTGTTTTGTTTTATTTTTGTTTTTGGGGTTTTTTTGGTTAGTTTACCTATGAGCTTTTCTGAATACACATCAGCGAATACAATTTATCATTGAGTCAATTGCTAACTGGCGTTTAGTTAATTGTTAGTCCATTATTTTACATTGAATTGACAACGGATTTTTGCGTTATTTCCCGATCATGACAAAAAGCACAGGGGGTGTGACCGGTCGGCAGGGGATGCCCACTCCTCCATGGCACCTGATCCCACCTATAATGTTTTGGAAGTCTGTGTTTGCTCTGCTCCTATTTTGTATTGTTTTATGGACTTTGAAATTGAATACTGTTCGTTATCTCCATATCCTTCATCGACTATAATCAAACTTGCGGTGCATTTTTACTTTCAAAAGAAGATTCGGGTATATTGTTGTTACCGTTGTTAGTCCTTCTGTTACACTTTCTTCTTCCTCAATCTCCTCTTTTATTTATGAGAGTATTGTTGTCTTGTAAATGTGCAATAGAGTTTTAGAATTTTAAACATTATCCTAAGGACAAACGGGGGTCAAAAGTGACGTTTTCTTCTACAAAAGCCTGCTTCCCAGATGTCCAATATGGTTTTCATTTTCAAGTTTAAAATACCTGCATATAAAGATTATAGTTTATTCGAACATTGAATGAATTTTTCCATATCAAATATTAGACTATTATTTGATAGTTCTCTATGCTGAAATTCTATGGAAATTCCGTTTATCTGATAATTAAGACCAGGAGCACATGGTGGGTGTGACCGGGGATCATCACTCCTTCATTGCATCTGATCTGCCTTTGACCACCTTAGAGTTTCGTACTTCTTCTGTTTTGATTCAATCTTCTTTCGAGTTTGAAAACTGCTCGTTATCATATTTCGTGCATTTAGAAAAATAAATTCTATGAAACTTGGGTTGCTACAAATCATGGGACACCCTGTTCCCCCTGCAAAGTTTCACACAGACTCAGATGCGACCTTTTGAACTTTCAAACGGAGAGTAACGCCAAAAACACAGGAAATCCGGAATATTTAAAGCTATTGAAAATAATTTTTACCGTTTTTTATCGGACCAGTATTTGGTCTTACCGTACCCTATTTTTATGCCTCCGGATCGAAAGATGTATATTGCTTTTGTCCTGTTTGTCTGTTGTCAACTTTTACTTAAATTTTACTTTTATTTAAAAAAGATTTCAAATGGTAACGTTGGAATTCGTAACACGGAGGTATCTAATACTACCTTAAACGTATGCAGAAGGGTTATTTCTAGAGAAGCCCCAATTCATTTTCGTATGCGTGTTGAACTGACTTTATGGAAAATTACAGATTATGACGCATCCCTTTACATCTTAAATGTTACACAAATATAAAAGCAGAACTTTTGGAGAAAATATTCAACATTGATCGACCTTAGTTTAAGTGAGAGGTTTCAGAGCAAGGAGTGTTGACATCATCACGAACTACAATAGACTTGTCATGAGTATAAAAACGCCAATTCATTAGTTGAGCTTTGAGCTCTTGAAACGCTCAATGTCTCTTAACTATATAATACATATGCCCTGTTCACACGGAGAGTTTAATTCGCAGTAAATTAACGCAAAGTAAACCGATTCGAATTAAGTTGCGTTCAAATGACGGCTAATGCGAAGTAAACTAATGCGAATTAAAATTCTACTTCTACGGTCAGGCGTCAATAAAGCTATTATGACGTCCTTTGCAAATCACGTGACCTTATGAAGAAGCAGGTGCATTTGACATAATGTTACTGTGTTTGTACACACATTTTCGTGATTAACAAAAATTTCCTGAGTTTTTCACTCAAAAATAGCACAAGTACTTAAAGCTGACCTCCGACATGTGGCATTTGACCCAATTTTTCCATTATGCATGCCTCAAAATTTAATTCGAATTTGCTTTGCTTAGCGTTCACGCGGAGCTAATGTGCTGTAAGTTAATTCGAATTAAACTCTCCGTGTGAACAGGGCGTTACTATATAATATAAGTAACAATTGAAATAGTTTTATCGGACAAATGTCTTTCTATTCTGAATAATTTCATTTTGCGGTTCCTATCACTGTAACCTTGAACTTGTCTTTAGTTATAGATCATATTCCAATTCTTAGAAGATCGTAAATCAATATTATAAAATTACTAATTTTTTAAATTTGTTTACCATGCAACCGTATTATTGGAAACTAACGATTTATATATGACGTCTGCAGTTTAACGCGTTAAAGTGCAATCACATGCGATACTGCTCTACGCTTTGAATACTTGACTTTTATAATCGATTATTGGAAGACGGAAAAGCATAATTTATAATAATATCATTAGTCTTACCTGGGAACGGACAAAGTCTGCAGGAGTGTCATGATTTAGTCCTAAATTATCAGATTGGAATTCTTTTACAAACGTTTCGCACGCCATATTACTCTAAAAGCAGTCCTTTTATTTGACCATCCGTGACTCCTAGACGTAACGAGACCGATTCAATACTGTCACTGTTTTAGATCTGCACACTGCAACAGCTGTTTGAATGATATTTGCAATCCAGTCATTATAGATTTGACATTTCATTCGGTATAGATTTACAAATAAAAATCGTTCACAGCATACAGTCGAAGAGATGGTTTGGGTTATATGCCCACTGTATGGACTGGGTTTAGTAATGTTTCCGACACCGTGTTCCGATCTGTAGGCACCAATCGATGGGAAAGCATTGACATCATAGGACAAAGCATCAGCAGATTTCTATACTGTAAAGCCTTCTTTTCAATCTGTGTAATTTCCATTTCATTAATACCTAGTATTTGTTGCATGTGGCAAAATAACTTCACATTACTTTTTTGGACAATTAGATTTCATTTCAAACCAAAGCATTACTAAACAAGCCTTATCTACTTTATAAACCCACACAGACTTGCCTTTCAGATGCATCACGTTTCCCTTGCAGGGTTCCATCATGATTAAAGAGAAGAACTTCACAATTAAAATGACGTCAAATTGCGCTGAAATATTTCGCTACGTTATACGTAAATTTTGTTAAATAAAAAAAAAAAAACAGAGTAAATTTTAAAAATTGAATTTTAAGAACATTGTACAGTACAATAACCATTTCTTGATAAAATATAAACTTACTTTCTAAAAATAAAATTTATAGTCCTATTTGTACCCATTTTATATTGATAAAGCTACGCCCCCCTTTTTTTTAAATAAACAGTTGATACACATGTTTTGCAAATAAGTGTGATTTTGTAAAGCAAAACATTTCTTCCTTTAGTCATTTTTCCTTTTTTTTTTTTGTTAGTTTAGTTTGAACATAATTTATTGTATAAATGAAATACAAATGGTTTGAACACAAGTTCTACCAACTGACAGGTCCTCACCATAAAAGGTCACAAGTTTCAATGTCTATACATAGATAGAAAAAAGAGAAAAAAAACAGTGATATAATTTTAATTTTTCACTACAGTCAAGGCAAGATAACAATCTTGTATCCTATTTCTCATGATACATAACAATATATCTCAAATTTAAAAATATTAGCCGTTTCTTCCTCGAAATGGTTCGAACTAAATTGGGTTCTATTAATATAAAATGCGAGATTTCAATTTAGCAGAAAGTCAGACAATTTATGAATGGGCCAAGCCCAATATCAAGCCTGATTCCATATATAAGTAGTCTTGTGCTAAGCCCTAAACTTTCCTAACCGATATCCGTGGTCCATATAGCCTAAACTATTGCAGTAATTATTACAAGAATGCAAGATTCTCATATCTTCTTAAGAAAGTATAGTTACATTGTTTGTTTGTTTGATTGTTTGTTGTTTAATGTCTCTTTATGCATATTTATTTTTAAACTCGGTTGTTAAGGCAATTGTGCAGTGAGGGATCTTTTTTGTACCACCTAGGCCACCCTACAGCGACACGGGACCTCGATTGGTTAAAAAGGTCTCATCCGAAAGACTGGTCTCTACGTCCAGCAGTGGATTCGAATCCTCGATGTAAGGATCAGCTCCTTTCAAAAGTAAAGTTAAAAGCAAACAATTATAGAATAGCTTGGAGAGCAAAACTGTACGAAAAAGACATTTCAACTTGACAAATTTGTTAAGGTATAATAGACATTTATGTTATTAAGAGTTATCTGACTCTCTTATCAGCGTATGGATTCCTAAACTGGAGTTAATTGTTTTTTTTCAATATCCAACACTTTATAGCCAGCACCACCTGAAGCTTGTAGGAAATATCCTGTAATAATATACACTTGTTATAGAAATTATAATACAAAACACATGCTTAATAAAAGTGTTGTTTATTCTGCTTTGCACTTAGTCCTTCTTTTTCTATATCATCTATTTAAGGAATGACTCTAATTCTTGGCCAGATTATCGAGTATAATATGGTTTGGGTCAGTTTACGCTTTATAATCCGCGGAGCGGATTATAAAAAAGCGTAAAGTGACCCAAACCATATTATACTCGGCGGAACGGTACTGTGTTATACAATTTAAATTACTAAAGAAAAATGCAAAGTTTACAAATTCCAATATCAATATTAAGTATCGTAGAGGTTGTTAACGCCCAAGATTTTTAAACGCTTCATGAAAGATACCAGCAAAAGTACATACATGTGTACCTGAACCGGCGCGTGTTCAGGCTAACTAAATTCAGTGCCATTATTCATGTGATTTACTAGTGATATATACAATATGCCTCGTTAGTTATACGTAGTGTAGAAATAACTGGACGCGCCACACATATTGTTCACTCATGTTCCATCAATCATTGGGAATTGAAGGTTATCCTTACATTTACTATACAATAGCCAAACAATGTGTATGAAGACATCTTTTGTTTAAACTCAACAGATAATTTATTTATTTGTAAAAGCTTTCAATTTTGCCCATTTGTCCAGAAATTTTCTGCTAATACCATGCATGTTTTTGTGGTTACCTTTTTTAAAATGCAGTATAGTAATGTATAATTTGCTGAGGAAATTACGAAATATCATCAAACGAGAATTTCGCTTTAAATTGAAATAAGATGTATCCTGAAATTTAGTACAAAAAACAGTAAAAGACGAAATATAAAAATATCGTCAACAATTTTAATAACATTTAGTCGAGTAGTCTAATATTTTTTTTATTACTTTCAAGTATGAACTACTTCAATAAGAAAATCGGTGATTCAAAATGTTGAAGTAAGGAAACTCTGCAAGCTATATACTGTAAATCACTTCTTAATCGCGAGAACTTTTTTTCACAAAATTCCGCGAGACATGCAGTATGCTCGCGAAAATTTGATTCTCACGTATGATAGTATTCCTTAGAATTATTTAGAGCAATAACCACAATTCGTGAAAAATTTGGTTCTCTTATTAGATTAAATTAATGACTTTCTCGCGAAAATAAGGTTTCTCGAAAATTTTATGATCTCAGTTTAAGGGGGCAGTATTTTTCGTTATACCCTTTAAAAGATTGTCCTTTATAAATCTATCCAAAAAAACATTTGAGCTCACTAAATTGGTCGTTAAAAGTAAGTGTTTAACTTTAAGTGATATTTTTGGACCTGTCGATGAGATTTTGGACCGCTTACGCGCGTCAGAAAATGGGCGGAGCTAGATGCAATGTCGTTTGAATTCGTTGGTGTTCGAGAGTGACACCAACTCAACAATTTTAATCTCTGATTACATCAAGGAAGACAGCGTGAGATACATTAGTGTCAAAAAGTAATAAACTTAAAGGTAATACAAAACATTTATTGACTGTGTTATCGGGCAATTTATGCGTTTTGTCGACCCTCAACCAAATTGTTCGGCCTAGCAGCCTCAGGCAAATTACCAGTTTGGTTCTTGGATACGAAATAACGCATGTTGTGCTCGAACCTAGTCAATAAATGTATTAATATCTATGTCTAATTCAGCCTTTTGTGATAATTCATCTAGGGAGATTGCGATTTAAGATTTTAGAACTTGTGTCCAATCTTGTTGTATATATATATTGCCATACTAGTATGTTCAAATCAACCATTTTATAAATGAATATAAATATGAAATTTGGAATTTTATAATTAGAGGTTATAACAATAAACGTAGATTTAAAGTTATGCAGATGAAATTCTGACTATTAAAAACATTTTTTCTTAGGATAAAATCTATTAAAAAAAAAAAAAAACTTCAGGGGCCCGTTTTACAAAAAACCTACGATGAAGACCTGAAAATTTATCTGATTGTAGAATTTTGCCAAATCAAATATTCTGTTTAGAGTTACCAACTTAAAAAATATCTGTAATTTTTTATTCCTTTTATATAGATTATTAAAAGCATTTTAAATTCAATGAGAATTAGAAAGCAATAAGCAGAATGATATTTGGGTCTTAGTCGTAATTTTGGATTAGAAAACTAGGGACAGCCTTTCCCTATGGATGTAATGATAATGTCGATAGTGTTGGAAATCTTTCCAGTCCACAGTGTAATAATGTAAATGTGATGGGACTTTTTAACTATACACAGAGACGTAAGCGTAGTCATGGGCTTCGTTCGTACGTATACAGTAAACCTTCAATACACGACGTCACTTTTGATTCATTACTATCTTATGTAAATCAACAGTTAGGTCTACATCATATTCGCACCAAACTTTACTCTGTCCCTTCGAAACTTTTAAATAGTCTTCTTGAAAAGGCCAAGGAAAGTCCAATTTTTGATTCCTCTTCACCAGAATATAGGCTCGGATCTGTGATTATGGATATTGCATATCATAGGCTTTTTAAACCCGCACGTTTTACTGAAGAAAATGCAGCTAAGACAATCCGGCAATTCCTTAAACATCAATATGCCAATTAAGGAATTGACTGTTAATATAAGTAATATTCTTAATCACAAAAGGGTCCAGTCTTGTATTCCACTATATTTCAAGTTAAAGACTACACTTTGTATTTCCTACAAATATACATCGACCATTTCTTCCAAACTTTTCAATTACAAAAAAATTTACATGGCCTGGATACAGAGCATCTGAAACATAATCATCCGTCGTGTTCATGTTCTTCTTCGCCCTATAACTATAGTACTGCTGGACACGTTATTACAGGTGACGTAAATATAGTCAATTATGAAGACTTAAGATAACTTATTTTAAAAAGTCCTAAATATAGGGAACCCCGATCCTTCAACTGGCGTCAGAATTTCATAAATATCATGGATTCTCTTGAAAATTACGCCAGACGATGGGCCGGATATGAAAAAGAAGACATTGACACCTTGGCAGAATGGATTAAATGTATAAGATCCATGTTTAAGTCGCGCATTAAGAGATTGAGGGGCAGTATGAAAACCATCTATCCTTCTGTGTTTAATAATCCAGAAATGAAAAAAGAATTAGATAGCTTACATGATCAGTATGTACTGGTCCTGCCGACACAGCAGGTAACAACATTGTCTTCTTTTGTAAGGCTCATTATATAAATTGTATTTTAGAAGAACTTTGATTTAATTCTACAAGTGGCAATCCTACTTATACTCATATTTCCCTTTCTAAGGAAGAAATTCTTCAAAATCAAATGTCAGTTTTAAATGTTTTTAATATTCCACAGAGCCAAAAGGAATTCGATCTACCCTATATATATTGGATTCCGAAACTTCATAAAAATCCTTACAAACAAAGATACATTGCGGGTTCCAGTAATTGTTCAACCAAGCCTCTTTCGTTACTCCTCACTAAAATATTGACAGTAGTGAAGGAAAAACTTAAGGAGTAATGTGCAACAATATATTCAAAAAGTGGTGTGAATTAGATGTGGATACTCAAAAATTCCAAAGAACTTTAAGACAATTTGAAATCACAAGATTTTACAAAAATCAACAGCTTAAAAACTTACGACTTTTCAACTTTATATACAACCATTCCCCACGATAAATTAACGTCCAGGCTTTTTGATATCATTGGCAGCTGCTTTTTTAATTAAAATGGAACTCGTAAATTTACTTACTTGGTCATTGGTCATTTGCAGTATTATTTTGTTAAAACAGATTCTGATTGCACACACAAGTACTCTGAAGATGACATCAAAGAGATGCATGAGATTTTGATTGACAATATCTACGTGGTTTTTGGAGACCAGGCATTCCAACAATCTATTGGAATTCCCATGGGTACCAATTGCGCTCCGTTATTAGCGGACCTATTCTTGTATTCAGCAGAATTTGTGCAAAATCTTATGCGTGAAAAAAAGAAAACACTTGCTGTGGCCTTCAACTCGACATTTAGATATATCGACGACATATTGTCAGTTAACAATTGTGATTTCCATTCCTACGTCGATACGATATACCTGGTGAGATAAAAGATACAACAGAGTCTGACACATCTGTTTCATACTTGGATATTTTACTTGAAAAAGACATTAATGGTAATCTAACAACCAAGCTATATGATAAACGTGATGACTTTAACTTTTCTGTCGTCAACTTCCCCTACTTATGCAGCAATATACCATCGTCACCTGCATACGGAGCGTATATATCTCAGTTGATTCGATATGCAAGAGCTTGCTCTACGTATGAACAATTTCTAAAGCAAGGTAAATTATTGACAAGCAAGTTGATGAAACAAAAATATCAGCCGTCTCGTTTAAAGTCAACATTTCGTAAGTTCTATGGTCGATACAGTGACCTTGTCAGCAAATACAATTTATCATTGAGTCAAATGCTGACTGACGTTTTTCATACTAATTGTTAGTCCATTATTTATTCACTGAATTAACGACGGGTTTTTCCGTTATTTCCTGATCATGACAAGGAGCACACGACGGGTGTAACCGGTCAGCAGGGGATGCTTACTCCTCCATGGCACCTGCTCCCACCCTCTGATGTTTCGGAGGTCCATGTTTGCTCTGTTCTTTTTTTGTATTGTTTTATGGACTTTGAGATTGAATACTGTTCGTTATCTCCATATCCTTCTTCTAAGTTCTTTTGTAAAGTTGGCCCTAGTAGTAGAGCGGGATCAGGTGCCATGGAGGAGTGAGTATCCCCTGCAGACAAGTCACACCTGCCGTATGCTCTTTAACTTAGTGAGATTCTAACCCGCAACGTATGGGTCACTCGCTTTACACCGCGACTCCAACCACTGCACCACGTCGCCGACGCCATGGTAAAAGGGAAAGGTAAGGGAAAGCGAAAAAATATCTTTTTATATCGTGATCGGCATCACAGGAAATTTACGTTTCCTTTTCTTTATCATTTAATTTCTATAAAATACTTAGTTCTGATTGGTTTAAAAATTCCTTTGATACCTGCATCAATAAAATCTAGAGTTCGCTTGCACTAAGCAGCCGGAACTACTTTGGCAGTCTCTACATTTATATTTCCCGCTTCCAGTCTACTTCTTGAAGGAATAATTAGAAACTTTTACTTTATAAATATTTTCCTGAATTTCGAAACCTGTCCGTTACGTTCCTGGCTTATTTTCTACTTTCGTTTCTTTTAGAATTATCCCCCTTTGCAAAACAAATCAAATCGTCTGCATAACGACAATACAGTTTTGGGAAAGAAGGAAAGAAATCGGCATACTTTTGTAAAATGTTTGGATTTGAGATATCTGGTATGAACAATAGACTTCTGGAGAAACGTTTTTTTATGCTACCAAAGAGAGGAAAACCTTTAATCTGTTAAATCTCGGGAAACGAATGATCGAGAAAAAACGACACTGCATTCATGAATGAGAACAAATTCTTTACTATAATTTTAAACAGTCGGCAGCAGACTATTTCAGGTTTTACAGCATTGACAGGTTGTGATACGTATTTATATGTTCGGTTTGAAATTCAGATGAAAAGATGTGCAAATGAAATCCAAAATTCCTGTGACCTAACGTTAGAACTGTTAGGATATTTTGTCTTTTTGAGTAGCTTCCCTTTACATATAAGAACTTGGATAACTTACCGGGTAAAATATACCGATAGGGATAACACAACAGGTAAGGTTTTTTTGTGTTAAAGAACTGTAAATTATTTCAGAGAATGTTGGTAATGACACGAAAATATTTGAGAACCTTTCTTCGTTTGAGCCATTTTGAATTTCATCAACGTTAACGTTGTTATAATGTATTCGTGCGCACTGTTTTAGATGCGTAAATTTAATAGATTAGGTGAAAGAAAGTTTCATTTTATTAATTTAAAATCATAATTAAATGATAAGAAATGAATGTAATATTTTTTCCTTTGATCGATGTATCAAAGAAAAATTTGGACGGAAAACTTTTTCATCAATGCGCTACGCGCATTGATGAAGTTTTCCGTCCAAATTTTTCTTTGATACATCGATCAAAGGAAAAAATATTACATTCATTTCTTATCATTTAATTATGATTTTAAATTAATAAAATGAAACTTTCTTTCACCTAATCTATTAAATTTACGCATCTAAAACAGTGCGCACGAATACATTATAACAACGTTAACGTTGATGAAATTCAAAATGGCTCAAACGAAGAAAGGTTCTCAAATATTTTCGTGTCATTACCAACATTCTCTGAAATAATTTACAGTTCTTTAACACAAAAAAACCTTACCTGTTGTGTTATCCCTATCGGTATATTTTACCCGGTAAGTTATCCAAGTTCTTATATGTAAAGGGAAGCTACTCAAAAAGACAAAATATCCTAACAGTTCTAACGTTAGGTCACAGGAATTTTGGATTTCATTTGCACATCTTTTCATCTGAATTTCAAACCGAACATATAAATACGTATCACAACCTGTCAATGCTGTAAAACCTGAAATAGTCTGCTGCCGACTGTTTAAAGTAAGAAATGAATGTAATATTTTTTCCTTTGATCGATGTATCAAAGAAAAATTTGGACGGAAAACTTTTTCATCAATGCGCTACGCGCATTGATGAAGTTTTCCGTCCAAATTTTTCTTTGATACATCGATCAAAGGAAAAAATATTACATTCATTTCTTAATTCAATTATTTATTTATTTTTTTTTAAATCATTGCCAATTTGGATTTATATGCTTTTTAAGCATTATTGAATACACTTATTAATGATACTAAGATTAATTTATTTCATGGTACTTTTGTCAGGCGTATGAATTTTAAAATCCCACTGATGTGAGACTTACTAGCTTTTTATTTTTAATTAATTTTGGGACTGAAGTATAAAAACTTTGAAGACATTGGTGATTCAAAACTTTACTGAATAGTGCCTTGTCGCCTAATCACGAATATGTTAATTTTGTTCATAAAAAATGCTTGTAAATAGAAAATGACAACTGAAATAAGGTTATTCTCCAGCCTCATTTTAATTTTTTGCAACCGAAGAAGAGTACAGAATTTGAAGTTCATGTTAAAGAATTAAACTAACATACTTCATTTCTGTAAATAAATCATTCAATTTTGTTTATCTATAATTTATCAATGGATATCACTCGTATCAAAAGAAAGGTAAATTCCTTCGAAATTTCTGATTTTGACCAATGCAAGTTACAATTAATCGCTGATGAGTTGTTTTTTAATCACAATCAATATTATAAGGGGAAAAGCGGTTCGAAGTGCGAAAAGTTTGTTAAAAATTTAGAATTGAAGTAATCTATCTCAAAACGTTTTACACTAGAGACGGATGGTGTGGTGACAGTGCCGTTTCACATTTCATAACTATCTTTCTCTATTGTAGAAAAAGGTCAGATACGTTCTACAAAATGGATTATTTCTCAATACATTTGTAATTTAAGATGTTCAATCATTTTTTTTATGATAACGAATTTGACACTTGGCATTTTAAAAAAGCATCTTTCTAAGTTAAAAATAGACAAGAACATTGCAAATAGACCGCAAAAGGACAAATGGATATACCATGGACACACTCAATCAAAGAAACACAAAAGCAAAGGTCATCAGTCCTTATAAAGAAGAGTTGAAGAAACGCCTATTGTATTTGTAGCGATCTTTACTAATGCTGCTATAGGACATTTGCTTGAAATTTATTTTCAATAAAAAAAAACTACTGTTTACAGGGTTATTTTCGCCCCTTGTTATTTTCGCCCTTTCACATCTGAAAACAAGTTTGCCCTGTTTTAAATTCGCCCAAAAAGACTTTTGTTTAAGATATTATACAGTTTACTTTGAATTCGCCCCGTTTTAAATTCGCCCACGTCAGACAAGGGCAAAAAGAGCGAAAATTAAACGGGGGCGAAAATTTCCCTGTATACAGTATTCCCCTGAAATCAAACTCGTTGCCACAAAATAAAATTCGTCTACGAAATTTAAATCGTTCTATAAAAAATCGTCGAGACGCAATTAATTTCTTGGGAACAAATTTAATTACGTGGGAATGATTTGTTGTAGATCATGTGTCCTATAGAAGCCATCGTAAATCTTTGCGATAAAGAGGTCTTATTTTAAAAGAGAAATTAGGTCACTTTCACTTACCACATCAAACCGGGCATATAGATCAAAATCGACAAGGAGCACAGGGCGGGTGTGACCGATCATCAGGGGATGCTCACTCCTCCATAGCACTTTATCCAACCTCTTATGTTTCCAGAGGTTAATGTTTGCCCTACTACCAAATAGTACTGTTAAAGTAGACATTTAAGCTTGAATAGTTTTTTTTATTATTCAAGCATGATTATAGAGGTACCAATACAATTCGACTCATGAGGAAAACGGTCAAAACAATGGAGGTTTATTTTTTTGTGTAGTACGTCATCAAAAAGTGGTGTAATAAACCTCCTTAGGTTATTCTGGAGTTATTCTGAACCGTTTCCAAGCTTATTGGATTTTTTTTCTCGATCTACAAAGTAAAAAAAACATACCGATATAGAATGTTTATAACTTTAAGTATTCTCTACCCATCGTTCGGTCACACCCTATATGTATTCATCAGATAAAGGAAGCAATCAATAGTTAAAATGTAAGAAAGACAACTTCTGGGAAAGGAGCCCTCTTTTCGGTCGAACGACGCCAGTATAACAGCTATTTGTTTACTTTAATACATTTATGTACAAAAAAGGAGTAAATTATTGGAACACGTTATTTTGATTTTAGATGCTTTCTGAGACTTTCATTTCCTCTTACCCGTGATAATATGATTGATGTTGCACGGTTTTAATATCTAAATTTTTAATGACATGTGGTAGAAATGTTTTATGATGACGTTAACATTAAAAACGAAAAAAAAAAATCTTATATAAAATAGAAATGAGTTTATGTTAATTTTGCATATGCGTTTAAAGGGTTTTTTTTTATTTCAAAAAGTGTTATTTGGTGTTAATGGAATTCACAAACGATCAAAGCAGCGAATTTAATCGGGTTTTTTATCCGAGTAAAGAATAATAAAATAAAACCAACAAATTAATCACGAAAACTGTTTCGACAAAAAATCAAGGAATTATATACCGGTATGTAAAATATATTGGATATTTAAAGAAAGAAAAAAAACCAAATTACTTCCCCAGCTGTGTTGGGGCAATTTACGCTTTATGATCTGCGGAGAAATTCATTTAAAAAGTGTTTCAACCCAGGCTATACCGTATGACATGAGTAGTTTGTAAATTTAGTCAGTATAATTATCCACCATTCAGTGTAAGGGAAAAAGACAATTTCACCTCAAATATGACATTAAATTGTACAAAATTTATATGTAACGGCAAGCGGATTGATACGTTTTTGACACACAATAAATTAATTTTTCAGTCAATCAACACTGTATTTTTGATTGACTAAACATGCATGTACAGTGAAACTTGTCTAATCCGAATATTTTGTATTCCAAAATATTTCTTCATATGATGTTATCCTAAGTCCTTTATTCGTTGTTTAGTCCGTTAATTTTTCTATACATCCAAGGGAAGTCCGTGAATTTGGGGTTCGTTTCTTGTGATGGTCTTTAGCCTGCCCTTACATAGAAGTTGTATACATAGTTAAGAGGTTTTGCAAGCTGGTGATTTTGATAAAGATTACAATAAAAGTGCACTAGGGATAATAATGTAAAAGTGAAATTTTAACTAAATTGACAATTTTTTTTAGTTTGGCCAGTTAAAATCAATTTAGTCAATAACACCATAGTTCGGAGCTAATTTTTTTTTTTTTAAATTTTAACTATTTTATCACCAACACTTTGACATTTCCTAACAAAATTAGGATGTTAAACAATTCATTTAAATATATTATTCCAAGAGTTGCAAATAATTTGTATAATAAATAAATGAAAAAATAATATCTTATATTGTGGCATTTAACAACATTTTGTTTAAGGTAAATATAAAAGTACCATAAACCTTGCATGATTAATATTAAAAATTGAATAAAATTAATTATCAATGCATTTGTGTGCTTTCAACAAACAAAACGCTGATTATGAATTGTCAACTTTATTTCGAATTCAATCATAGCAAAGGCATAGGATATCATTGGTGTTTGACATTTTATATCATTATTCCTAATTAAGAATTTAACATATTAATGGGCAGTTTTTTTTACTTTTTTTCACAGAAAGTTTTGAACAGACAGGGCATGCTTGACATTTACTTTATAAAGTCAACAGAAATTTGATTTAATTATGAACGCTTAGAAACCATGCCTTAGTGAGCATGAAATATAAAACATGACAGTGTATACATTTGACAGATCTACGAAGTATCAAATATTTGCGTATATCAAGGCCAAATTTTAGTCTCCTTCTTCACATGTTTTATAACGGAACGCCTTGACACATTGTTTCTTCTTAAAGTCCTCTATCAATCACACTTTTTTCAAAAAATATTCATGGTGCGATTCTAAACAAATAAATTAACACTGTCGATTTATCTACAATTGATAAACAGTGCTATTCTTAATCACTTACACATGCATGTAGTATTCTAAAATATTGTAATCTAGTTTTGAATTCCAAGTTGTACAGATATGAAGACTAGAATTAGGTCATTTTCTTATCTGGATGTACTTTAAAACTTTTGCAATATTCTAAAAAGGAACAAATTATTTGCATATTCAAATCAACGAGACTGCACTCCGTGTTAAAAATAAAGAACAGTTATAACAACAGTCCATTGAAACTATATATAATGGGAGCAAATATGAAGATAGTGAAAACTAACCATTCTCTAAGCTCCATTGATAAAATACAACTTGGAAGCAGAGTAAAAAAAAGCACACTTAAAAACAAAAACATCAAAGATGGGACCAGGTGCCAAGGAGGATAAAGCACCCACCATTGTATTATCTTTGTCATGATTAGGTAAACAACATGATCGGTAGAAACTCACGATTGAATGAAATACCCTAGTAAAAAGAGAGTATGAAAAAAATGAACTCACACTTGGAATGAAATACTTCAGTCTACATTCGACTTAACATTTTTTTTTGTCATAGTATTGACCATTGTCAAATGTTAACCAAAAAAAAAGATTGTATATACCCTGGATGATCAACTAGTTTATCATTAATTTGCCTTGTTTAAGAAATATCCATATATGAAGAACATAGTCTTGGGATATGACGGTGCAAATAGAGAATTGCTACATAAATAAGATAACAAGTTAAATTGTTAGTTTACCATTATTGTCTAAAGTCTATAGTAAATTTAAACTATCTAAATATAAGCAGTTGTGTCAGACTCCGATTTGAAAAAATTAAAAATGATCATCATTCTATTGTTCATGTGCTTTACAGGAACACTTCACTTTGGGAAACAATATTTATCAATTAATTTTGGCTTTGGATACCGTGTAGATTACCTTTTTTTCGCTACACCTTATTTTTGCGAGAATTTTATTTGGTATTTTTAATACTATTATAGGGTGAAAAGAAGAAAATCGATACGATATATCTTGGTAAGCTTGAGATAAAGGATACCATAGAGTCTGACACATCTGTTTCATGTTTGGATATTTTACTTAATAAAGCCGTTAATGGTAATCTTACGACTAATCTCTATGATAAACGTGATGACTTTACCTTTTCAATCGTCAACTTTCCTTAATTATGCAGCAATATACATTCATTATTTGCATTCGAAGTTTATATCTCTCAACAAGATCATGCTCTACGTATGTATACTTTCTAAAACAATGTAAATTATTGACAAACAAATTGATGAAACAAGAATATCAGGTCTTATTTAAAGTCATCATTTCTAAAGTCCATTGGTTGATGCAATGACCTTGTCAGCAAATACAATTTATCACTGAGTAAAATGGTGACTAACGTTTTTCATACTAATTGATAGTCTACTATCCATAATTTACACACTGAATTTTCAACGAATTTTCCGTTATTTTCTGATCATTACTACAGGCACAGGTCAGGTGTGACCGGTGGGCAGGGGATGCTTACTCCACCAATACACCTGATCAACTTCTGATGTTTTGGAGGTCCGTGTATGCTCTGCTCCTATTTTGTATACTGTGAAATCACTATTTTTCGTGGGACTTTAATTTTAGTGATTTTCAAGGTATGAAGAGACCCACGAATTTATACCCACCACGAAATGCAATTTTTCTCATATATTACCACTGAATAGTTCTCCAACCACGAAATCAAATCCTAATAAACCATAATTTTTTCCTAAAACCATGAAAATTTGATTCCGCGAAAATTTGTGATTTTACAGTAATGTTTTATGAATTTTTGAACTCAAAAGTCCATAAAACAATTCATAATTGGAGCAGAGCAAACACGTACCTCCAAATCATCAGAGGTTGGATCAGGTGCCATGAAGGAGTGAGCATCCTAAGCCGATCGGTCATACCCGCCATGCGGTCCTTGTCATGTTAGGGAGAAACGGAAAAATCCGTCGTCAATTCAGTTTGTAAATAATTGTCTAACAATTTGTATGAAAAACTTCATTTGGCATTTGACTCAATGAATAAATTGTATTAATTTTGCTGTCTATGTCATTGTATCGACCATAGAACTTACGAAATGATGACTTTTATCTGTTACTTAAACTTGAACGAACTTAATGCGTGACAGTATAATTAATAAAATTGAATAATTGTCAATCACTCTGAATATTTAAAAGTGATTATCATTGTATATTTGTTTAAAATCACTTAATACGCAATGTTCGTAACGGTCAAACCTTTTGTGAATGAGCCCGTTTAATTAATGATGATTATTACAAACTAAGACTATCAAATTAGAACCCCTTTCTTTACTGTGTTTTCACTTTATATCACATAGATGGAATATAACTAATATATTGTGCGGTGAAATATATGCAATATACAAAAAAATTACAATAATGTTCTTTTAGTTGGAACCGTTTGAAACTTCTGAGTCATCGATGTTTTAGAGGAGGCTTGCATTCCACACCAAGGTATTATATATTCATACGAAGAATTTCTCTGCCATCATATTCACAGAAATTAAAACTTTGTAACCATCACGATACAATAAGGGCATCAAACCCTCCTAGTTATTTTTTGTTTCGTTTTGAAAGAACATGCTTAAGTATCTCAGCTATCTTTCAACTATACCTGAGCAATATATTTTATTTTTCAATCTTAAGTGCGGTAGAATTTAACATATTCGACAAACTAAGTAAAAAACAATCTCTTTCAAATGTAGAAATCGTAAAAGGCAGTATTTTTTTTTTAGTTGTCATGTTATCTTTTGTATCTTTCTTAATTCGTGCACTTAAAACTTATGAAAATGCAGATTGAATAACTCCAATTAAATCAACACATTTCTTATATAATCTTAATTTATGTTATAATGTAACCACAAGTGACATTTTTCTTGTTTTCGAAGAGAAGATGAATAAATAATTCAGTTACAAAGTGAGCATTTTTTAAATAAGACATTTGCTTTACAAAATTAAGCTTTCTTTTAATTATTCTTCCATATTGACTGTCATGCATTCATCTCATAATATGAATAAAATACATTTTTTTGTTAAAAAATATTTCTTTGCCAGTATACTTTAAATAGAGTATGCATTTTAATAAGCAATATATTACAATGATGTATCTTATGTTAGTGATCTATGAAGGGCTTATTTAATGCTGATTGTGAAATGTCTGTGAAAGCATTGTATATCTCCGACACCAACTAACAGGATTACAGTCTCGGTTTGAAGGCACCATTCACGGTATTTTATAAAATTATTTTTTAAATTCAATATTACCTATCAAATATTAATTAATTCAATATACATTTCTCTGCTTTTATATTAATATCTTGTTGTTGGTTTTTTTTTACATTAATATTTTGAATAGCTAAATATATAAAAATGAATTTAATAAGTATTTATTTTTAAAACATTGATTTTTCTTTTATTTTAAAAATTTATATAGTTTATCGAGAAATCTAAAAAGAAAACAAAATCATTTAAGACCAATTTTTTTTTTTAAAATAAACAATCACAAATATATAATGCGTTTTTTTTATTTTGAGAAAAATTATTAGTAATTGTGTTGCAGTTTATTATCAAATGTAGTTTATTCTTCTTTTCTTGAAAAAATATTTTTAAAAAGAAATTTTTCTATAATTTAAGAATCATTTTATGAAAAATAGAGTATTGCGTTGTTTAAGATAGATTAGGAAGGATGACCATCACTGCCGCGAAATAGTGATGGATGATGAGCTTACCTGTACTCAACCTGGTCACTATAAATAAGAAATCCCGATATTTTGAACATTGGCGTGTTCGTCAGTATCTCATTGGGGACTTCTTATTATAAAAAAGTGAATTTTTTCTGCAATTCTCATAGAGATCAATGTGAATTAAAAATAATTTTAAAATATGAGTTAGCTACTTATAGAACGATTTGGGTAAAGGTTTTTTGATCATAAAATATTTCTAATATTTTATGAAATTTGATACATGTAATAGATCGTTCGAGTTTCCAAAGTCCAATGCATAATTCTGTTTAAGACTGGGACTGGAAATTGGTCTATAGTACTTTTTTGTAATAGTGGCAAACACCAAGAGACTTTCTTTGAATGAGAATATTTGTTCTTGATTACTTATAAAAGTAAATGCTAGTTTCCAATATCTACTGTTAAGTACAAAAATTCTTACTTGTATTTCATTCATATGAATCAATCGTGTTTTTTTTTTATTTTAGAATCATTTTTCCTGATGGAGCCTTTTAAGGCCGCTGTTATTCTCTGTCTTGTTACTGCCTGTAAGTATATTCAAAATATTCATATTAACTAAAAGATAACGAACCGAGTTCAAAGACAAGCTCAAAAGTCTAGATGCAAAGCAAAATTGAACCTTTTTAACATCAATGGTGGGATCAGGTGCCTTACTGAGCACCCCCTACCGACAGGTCACACCCCCGTGTGCTCCTTATATTGTCATGACCGGGAAATACCGGAAATCAGTAGACAAATCGGTGTGTCAATAATTGCCTCAAAGTTAGTAGTACATTATGTATCAATGGTTTCCCCCTAGGAGAAAAAAAGTAACTGTTCAGTAAATAGATTTGCTGTTCCTTATATATGCGAACACTGCAGTTGTGAATAATCTTGAGGAGTAATTAAAACAAATCTATACTTTTGCAGTCAATGGTGGTCGATCAGAATTTCATGGGGAATTGGAATCACAAAAGTTTGAAAAAAGTCCTAGTCTACATATTCATAGCATTAGAAAACGTGATATAGTAGATGGTGATGAGACAAGCCAAGAAACAGACAACTATCAGGATACAGTTGGTCAGGATGAAATTTACGATCAAACTATGGACGCCTTTAACCAAAACTTAGATTATACAGGGAACATCATACAGAGCAACACAGAAACTTCTGACGACATGTTTGAAAATGCTGGAGGCGAGCAATACATAGAATCCACGCAAATGTTATCAGATGATTATCCAACCACGGCTTATGATCAAGGGGATGGAAATGAAGATATTTATTATAACAATTATGATCAAATTATGGATGCTCAGCGGTCAGATTATGGAGGAGACTACACAGAGGGCGACGCAGGTACTTCTGAAGGCACGCTTGGGATTACGGGAGATGAGACTTACGATTATCAAACATTGACTTCTACACCAGAGGATGTAAACGATTCCAGTTCGGGTGAAGGAGTGGAAATGGGTAGTGATTCAGGAGATGGACAAAAATGCAATAAATGTGGTGCTAAAGACGACTCGGCAGATGAAGCGGGAGGTGATTCAAGTGATAGAGGCAAAGATAATTCAGATTCAGATAGGGAAAGAAATTCTGGTGAAAGAAAAAGTTGCAAAACATGTGGTGGTAAAGATGATTCGGAAAATGAAGCGGGAATTGATTCAAGTGATAGAGGCAAGGATAATTCAGATTCAGATAGGGAAAGAAATTCTGGTGAAAGAAAAAGCTGCAAAACATGTGGTGGTAAAGACGATTCGGCAAATGAAGCCAGCAGTGATTCAAATAATAGAGGCAATGATAATTCAGATTCAGATGGGGGAAGAAATGATTCTGGTGAAAGAAAAAGCTGCAATAAATGTGGTGGTAAAGGAGGAGGATCTGAGGGAGAGGCAGATTCCAATTCAGATGATAGGGGTGACAGTGATTCTGGAGGAGACAATACGGACAGTGAGTCAGGGGATGAACAAAACTGCAGCAAATGTGGGAATGAAGTTGGTAAAACTGGAGATGGAAGTAATTCAGTTTCAGGCGAGGGAGACGGTAGTAATTCAGATTCAACTCGGGAAAGAAATGACTCGGGTGATAGAAAAGGCTGCAAAAGATGTGGAGGTGAACGGAAAACAACTGATGATGTAACAGATTCTGATTCCTCTGATGGAGGCGATAGTCATTCCGGACATAGAACAAGTTCAAGCTCCGGAGAGGAAAGAAATTGCAATAAATGTGGTGGTAAAGGTGGAAGTTCCGAGAGAGAAGCAGATTCTAACTCAGATAATAGGGATGGAAGTGATTCTGGGGGAGATTATGCCGACAGTGATTCAAAAGATGGACAAGATTGCAACAAATGTCGGGGTACTGGGGGTAAAACTCGTTCCGATTCAGATGATAGAGGCGATGCTTCTTCAAATTCAGATGAGGAGAGAAAAAGCTGCAATAAATGTGGAGGTAAGCGTGAAACTGATGATTTAACAAAATCCGATTCCTCGGTCGGAGATGCTAGTTATTCCGCAGAGAGAACGAGCTCAAACTCGGGAGAGAAAAGAAATTGCAATAAATGTGTACGTAAAGACGGAAGTTCCAATTCAGATAATAGGGGTGGAAGTGATTCTCAGGAAGATAATACGGACAGTGACTCAGGAGATGAAAAAGACTGCAGCAAATGTTGGAATGAAGGTGGTAAAACTGGGGACAGAACATATTCAGATTCCGATGATGAAGACCGTAATAATTCCGACAACTCAAGCAAAGATTCAAAGGACGTAGAACAGGTAGAAGCAGGCATGAAATTGGCCGAAACAATAATGAATGATAATAAGAAAGACAGCATGGACAATTCATATAATAATGTTCCAGGGAGCATAAGCAGTTCAACATCTCAATTAATCTCGTTTGATACAAAAGACAGGTTAAAGAAAGAAAGTACTGGCATTCCGGTTCAACCCGATTCCTCTTCGCAGAATCCTTCCTCATATTCCGACACAACTTTAAGCACTAAAATGCAACCAGATGCTTCCTGGCAAGGTCCATCTATAGTTACCGATTCTAAAAATTCTGAAAATAGCCAAAACATCGTAAAGCAACTAGAAAATTATTATGATGCGGGGATTATTACAGGTTCCTCTGATGGTGGTATTGGAGGATTAATAAGTAGCGGAAGAGGCACCGGTTTTGAAAATGGTAAAGATACTTCCAGCCATTCAAGTAATACCATTGACACTGGTATGACTTCTGTGTTTTCATCATCCGTTGCAGTATCTCCGGTATCTGAAAGCACTGGAGGCACGGTCAACATCCTCATATCTGAAAAAACTTCCAAAAACCAAGAGCCAATTGTTGACTCAACATCTAGTTATGTGGATAACTCTAAATCTTCTGGTGGATTTGTGGATCTATCGATCAAGGGAAAAGCAGTCGAAAGTAGCAGCCAAGGTATAGATCCTTTTATGAAAACTAGTGATATCATCCCGGAGACAGTTCAAAACATTCCTGCAACGTCTTGGAAAGATTCTACGTTGGATACCAGCTCCACGTTTTCTGAGATGACTCAAGGTATTCCTGTACAACCCGATAACAGTTATGACACAGGTGTAACCTCTGATTCCTCAGCAGGAAGTGTAGGACTTTCCGTTGATTCAAATTATGGTCCTGTTCAAACAATTCATAGTGAACAAGTTAATTACATTCCAACCTCTCCGTATTCTACATACATTAAATCTGAACAGACCCCTGAATTGGAAAGTACCTCTGTTTTAACGTCTCCCCCTTCTCAACCTTTAACCTCTAACTTTGCGGAACCTTCTGTACCAGGAGGAAGCATAGTAGAAAGTAACACTCAAAATGTAAACCAGTATATACCAAAACAAGAACCACAAGGAACAAATCTGAACAACTACCAAGATAGTGGAACAGTTCAGGGGGTCCCTTCAACAGTAGAATCAACTATTTCAGAAAGCCTCGGAAGCAATGTTAACCCAATAGTACTTGATACACTTTCCCAAAACTTTGAACAAACAGTCGGCTCAACAGCTGGTAATAATAATATCCCTGCTTCTTCCGGTGGTTATACCGATCTTTCTCTTAATGGCAAAGTAGTAGAAACAAGTCAACAAATTGGGAACGTTTTTATGGAAAATAACGGTGGTATTCAAGGTCCAACAGATGTGTCCTGGCAGAGTCCTTCAACAAATCCGGAACTCTATACATCCCAGGCAAATCAAGGTGTTCCTGTTGATTCATCAACCACGTATATAGATAACAGTGTTTCGCCTGGTGGATATACAGATATGTCCTTTAATAACAATGTAATGGAAGTACAACAACCAAGAGAAAACACCGTAAAAGAAAGTAGCGCTGGAGTCCCTGTACCAACAGATGTATCTTGGCAGAATCCTTCAACAAATCCTGATCTCTACACATCCCAGGCAAGTCAAGGTGTTCCTGTTGATTCATCAACCACGTATGTAGATAACAGTGTTTCGCCTGGTGGATATACAGATATTTCCTTTAACAACAATGTAATGGAACTACAACAACCAAGAGGAAACACCATCAAAGAAAGTAGCGCTGGAGTCCCTGTACCAACAGATGTATCTTGGCAGAATCCTTCCACAAATCCGGAACTCTATACATCCCAGGCAAATCAAGGTGTTCCTGTTGATTCATCAACCACATATATAGATAACAGTGTTTCGCCTGGTGGATATACAGATATGTCCTTTAATAACAATGAAATGGAAGTACAACAACCAAGTGTAAACACCGTAAAAGAAAGTAGCGCTGGAGTCCCTGTACAAACAGATGTATCTTGGCAGGGTCCTTCCACAAATCCGGAATTCTTTACATCTATTGGGAGTCAGGGTATTCCTGTTGATTCATCAGCTACATATGTTGATAATTCGGCTGGAGGCTATGTAGATATGTCTCTTAAAAGCAAAGTGGTAGAAGCTAGTCAACCCAAGAAAAGTACGATTGTAAAAGGTAGCAGTGGAGTACCAGTTCAAACCGATTTTTCTTTTCAGAATCCTATTGTAAATGCCGAGTACAAAACTTCCGGAGTATTTCGAGGTAATTCTATTCAGACGGTATCTTCTCGGCAAGGTTCCTCTACAATCACTGGCTCCGGCGGGTTTGTGGATTTATCCCTTAAAGGAAAGGGCAAGCTTGCAGAAGAAAATCAACAAGTTCGGGGCACTGCAGTGGGTAATTATGTCAAGGAACCTTACCATGTGAAATCTTGGTCATATTCTTCAAAATCAAAAGGAACTGATATAGGTATTCCTGATGGAGCCATAGATATTGCTGGGAGAATAGAACAGCAAATAGGTTCTACTGCATCGAGGTACCAATTAAACAGAGAACCACAGGCTTTTATAAATGAGCCTAGAGTAGTAACAATAAATAGTGCTACAATGAAAAAGAAACCATCTAAAATATTTTTAGCAATTACCAGTAAAATAAGAGAAGCAGACGGGGCTTCAGCCTACCAGTATCTTAAGGATAAAGCTAAACAAGTTGAAAATCCAGGTGGTGGTTACATTAAAATATACAGAAACCAACCCGGTGGCTCCAAAGAAATGCAGAGGGTATATGTAAACTTTCGTCAGCCATCAGAAGTTGTTAAAAAAACAAGTTTCACTAGTACCGTTGATATTCCAGGAAATAAGACGAGAATGTTTAACACAGGGCAGGATGGTTCTGTCACCATTAACGTTGGAGGTCAAACAAACAATGGTATCAACCTTCGTCATTCGTCACCGGTTGTTCGAGAAAGCACATTTACGAGAACTGTGAACATTCCTAGCATGCGGAGGAGAGTGTTTAACACAGGAGGAGATGGCTCTGTCAGCATTGGATTTCGAAGCCAGACAAACAATACTGCTGACAGTAATGGTGCATCGTCTCGTCTTACTGGATCTATGTCTATAAATAGTATCGGAGTACAAGATGGGCATGGTCATTCAAATGTGACACATACTTCGTACATAGAAGGTCAGCCTCTTTTTGGAACTGTTAGCGGGAAAGTGATTAATATTGGTGGTGCAAAGGTTCACTCTGACCATGGTCATGCTCACGGTGAACATACAATTAATGGTGCTGAGGTATCATTGCCTTCGGGGCACTTCCATGTACACAGTAATGGAGGTCGGCATATAGTTCACACCCAAAGACACGAAAATGTTAATGAAGACACCTACAAGAAAGTGATGGACATAATCAACCGTAGGAAAGCTATGAAATCAGGCTCTGTGTCTATACCTATTGACTCATCTATTTCCACCATCAGGAAGGTGGTAACTCAAGTTGGGGCGAACAATGGACTTGGAGAATCTTCAGACCGACAGTTTAGCAGCGGGTCAATTCAGTTTAAGGAAGTGTCCCTGCCCACGAGCTCATTCCATGTTCACACCTCCGGAAACAGGCGTATAGTACACAATCAACAGAACGATATTGTAGATCCGGCCAGATATAAAAGTGTTATGGATATGATGAAGCGTAGACGATCCCGCTTTACATCTCGTCCATTTGCCCCCTCTTTCTCCACGTCTGGGAGTGCAACTGGGAATGTTGGGGTGACAGGTATTCCTATCCGCATTTAAATTCAAGAGAAAGATCATCGTTTCACGAGTAAAAATCAACACGTACAGAACTTGACCTTAATATACAAAACACTCGTGATTTTTAACAATTATAGTAAACTATTCTGAACATTAATCGTGGTTTTAGTCCTTGAAGGTCAGTTTAGACACTATATATTTTAGTCAATTTGTCCGCTCTTGAGAATTTCATTTTTAATTACTATTATATTTCTTGAACTTTCTTGCATCGCAATTTGTCTTTATTTCCATTTGCTTTTAACAGGTCTGGACGATTTCTAAATAAGGAAGTCAAGAACGATAACTGTGAATTGCTATTAATACACGGAATAAACAAGGCAATAATCCTTCTGACCAATCAGATAACAGCATTTAGACAAACCCATGAGAAAATAAATAAAACACGTGGTTTTTAAATTTTTTGCTCAAAAGATTTTTTTAGAACAAATTTTTTGTAAACTTTATGCGCATTTGGGAATAATATAATATTTATGACAATTCTACCGTGAACAAACACGACTTGAAAGCTTAGAATACGTTTTAAGTGGGATAAAAAATCTGTCTTTAGGAAGTACCAATCCCAAATGTATAACTTACGTTAAAAATTTGATATAAATACGGTAAATTTTCAGTTTTTAGAGCCTGACATAAAAATCTTATCGAAAAGATATCATTCTTTATCATTTTTGAATGTTTATTACAGAATAGTCCATGCAGTTTCTGATATGCGAGGTAATATATTGGGATAAAACGCATTCATGTATAATTACAGGATTCTCTTTTCTCCACGTTAGACGCCTTTCCTTATGCCCATTTAAAGTCTGCATATTCAGCGCTCATGAAACCCGTGATAATTTAAAACTTTATGTGTATACATAGTCCATACGATAAACACCTGTGTGAGTTGATCTATGGAATTTAAGCATTATCGATGAAAATCGGACGGCTAAGCAAAATTATATTTACCATCATATAATATATTCTGGTAAATGTTATAATTGAACTTGATAAACACTTGTTGGTGCGATCTATACCTCTGTAAACGATTACATTCTATCGTGCATAATTTTTTTTTCTTAACCGAGATAAAAATGTCAAGGTTGTTCACGGTAAAAATGTGGGGAATACCTTATTCTTCAAAAGTTTTCATCTTACTTCTACAGATTTTTTGTTAAAAAAATCTTTTTGAGGAAAAAAACAAAAGCACGTGTTATCCTTTTGTTCTTTTAAAATATGTTTTGGGGTGTGTAAAAATGCTGTTGTCTGATTGGACAGAAAAATAATTACGTGTACTTGATGTACATTTATAGCAACTTTCGGTTATCGTTCTTGACTTCCATATTTAGAAATCGTCCAGACCTGTTTAAAGAAAAGAAAAAAGAAAAAGATGGCGTTATCTTCATAAACTTACTTAAAAGTCATAATACCTTACAATAATAGATAAATCGATTAAATATTGGTAAATGTTCAAGAAACATAGGAGTTATTTGAATACATAGTTTGCATTTCTTGAAGTAGGAAATTTCTGATATTGATATTTCTGGAATTTTTACGCAAACAATTTTCTATGTATATTTTAGACAATTGAACTTCTAAACCGTCATGATTTGTAGAACCCTCAATACATGCATAATGTGTGATATGTCAAAAAGGACACTTTCAATTTCGAGAATTAAATCAGAATAATTTCTTTTACTCGGGTTGATTCTTTTATTGTGATGAAGATTTTACATTACACGTTCTTGGCATTTCACATAGGTAAATTTCAAATTTCAGACCATGTTGGTATAGACTTTCTTTGAAATAGCGACTTATGAATGTACATAAGCATGTTATATAAAAGTGTGTCTGAATATTAAATCTTTATAACTGGTTCTTTATATTTTTTTCTACAACACATTTATGATGTTAAGATTACTAGTAATTATAGAATTCGTAGTATTCCTAACTGAATTTATTAGAA
Source organism: Saccostrea glomerata (assembly GCA_003671525.1). NCBI lineage: Eukaryota > Metazoa > Mollusca > Bivalvia > Ostreida > Ostreidae > Saccostrea > Saccostrea glomerata. The sequence continues at coordinate 72,988 of PRKT01000177.1, read as the reverse complement.
GTAGAAAGTTTAGTCATATAGTCTAAAGCTGTCATTCTCCGAAACTCGGCCGTAAATACAGTTCAACAGTTCTATTTCTAAATGTCGTCTTTTTGTTGGAATTTTTGTAGATAAAATCCAATGAATAAATTACAAATTGTATTTGCAGTGGTATTTTTGTCCCCCGCTTTCGCGAAAGCGAGGGGACATTAAATCTCATTCGTCTGTCCGTCCGTCCGTCTCTCCGTCAGTCTGTCCGTCCGTCACAAAAACTTTAACCTTGCCCATAACTTTTGATTCAGTGGAACTATGACTTTCATATTTCATATGTGTATTCCTTGTGACAAGACCTTTCTTTGGGTACCACCAAATTTGACCTTTTGACATTGACCTTGGAGTTTGACCCACTTTTACACAAAAATTTCAAACTTTTACTTTGGCCATAACTTTTGAAAGGTAGGTACTATGACTTTCATATTTCACACATGTATGCTTTGTAGCAAGGCCTTTTATTGGATACCAACAATCTTGACCTTTTGACCTTGACCTTGGAGATTTCTGTACTTATGAAAAAACTATAACCTTGACCATAACTTTTGAAAGGTAAGGGCTAGGGCTTTCATTCTTCATATATATATAATTCTTGTGAGAAGACCTTTCAATGGACACCAAGACCTTTGCCCCTTGGAC
>PRKT01000177.1:58964-70183 GCA_003671525.1 Saccostrea glomerata | reverse complement strand
CTATAACTTATAGTTGCTGGAATATAGGTCTTCACCATAAATTATCATGAAAAAACTAAGTCCAACTTAAGGAAAAAATACGGAAAAATTTGAATTTTTTTTTTCAAAATCATACTTGGGATATAAATTTTTATCCATACTGAATATTGTGTCCAAATTTCAAGAAGACTGAATAAAATTTGAGAAAGTTATTGCAGTTTATAAAACTTTGACATTTGGGTTAACCAAAAGTTGGACGCCGACGACGACGACGACGACGACGGAATCTATGGTCGCTATGTCTCGCTTCGCGACATTCGTCGCAGGCGAGACAAAAAGAAAATGTCCCATTTACAATATTTTTTTTTTACAAATCCTTCTCATCCTTCTCTTTTCTCATTTCACCTGTAGTCAGTTTTATAATCCATCTTCTGATAACCAAAGCTAAATGTCAGAGCTCCATATCAATCAAACTATGATGAGAAACTGTTACATTTTTGTCAGCAATTCTTCTTGCACTCAATTACTTATGAAGCATTGATAGTCAAGAGTTACAATAGACGTACATGTACTAAATCACTGGTCATGTATAAAATATACAGGAAAAATATGGTCTATCAGCAACTAAGACATATTTGGACAACATAACTAATAATTATACATTTTGTGGAGAAAATAAATCAACTCCATTAGTTAAGGTGTTTATCTGATAAAGGAGTTGACAAACCAGACTGTGTGATTACTGTAGATATTCAGTTTCATTTCTGTTCCGAAGGCATCATATCAAAAATAAAGTATGAATAACAAGGCATTATTTGATTCAAGGTTTGTGTGAATGTCTGGAATTAATGGAATTAGTAATATTAAAGGGATTTACTAAAAACTAAGATTTAACAACAAACAACACTTTTCTGTTTATTTACAAAATAATAAATATCAGCATTACTACATAAGAACCTTCTTTCTAGTTTTTGTCCAATATCACAATATGTGCACTAGTAAGATTAAAGTTCATTCTTTCATTCAAACATAAGATAAACTTCTCTATCAGATTTACACTATCAATTACTTCTCAATACATTATCATCTATTTTGGGAATGAAAAACTTGGTAATTCCCTCCATTCATATATTTTTGTAACCTATTAAATGTTCCGTATTCAGTAAGTGAAAATGAAAATATGTCTTCACATGTTTTCAGACATAGGCACAGTCACACATTTTAAAATGAAGCCAGTTGTTAAAACAGCAGTTTGCATGAAGGATTATAAAATGTATCCTTTATGTACAAGTAGTTCTGAAGTTTTCTAAATTCTAAAGTATGAAAAATTTGAAAAGAATATCCTGGACATGAATTCTCTTCAATAAAAAAATTGAAACAATAAAAACATTAAATTCATTTTTACAACAAGCTAATTATCAAAAGAATATTAAAAAAAAAATAATATATGTATGTTTAAAAGTGAAGTGTAGATCTTTGTCATGATCTTTTTTTTTTGTACTTTCAAAAAATATCAAGGAAAAAAATCATTTACGTTGTAAGGAAATTATAGGAGAATAAGAGATATTTATTAATTCCCTGGTAAAATTTTTATCTCTGTCTATAAGTCCCAGATAACTGAACAAAAGGGACTTACCACTTGTTTTATAACTACAACGTCATATTTTTTTTACTTCAGTTGTGTGAGATTTTAACACAGTGCCTAACTGGAAAATTAACTATATGAGGTACAAGTTTACTGGAGTAGTCTGATCATCAGAAATAAGATTAACCCAAATAGGAAAAATGCACAGTAACTGAATAGGTAACATTGAAAATTATAACATGAATTCATGAGAGAATCGTATCAATATTGAATATCAAATAATAATATCAATATTGAATAGTAATACATATAAAAAAAAAAAATAAGAGATGTATTGTAATAAAAACAAATCTAAAATAAAGATGTAAGACTATCTGTCTTAAAAAAAAAACTTTTCTTGATAAATGACAGAGATTCACACATGGACGGATTCCTTCTAAAATTAATACAATGCAAGATACATTCCGAGTCTTCCTTTACAACCAACTTTTGAATATACTCAAGAGATTTTCATTGTTACCTCTTTGAACAGAATATTTCTTCTTATGATTTTTTTATTACTGATCGGAAATAATTTCTTTAAATAATTAATTTTGAAACATTCTTGCAATAGGCAATGAAGTCATATTGCAGCAAATGGCTCATTAAATCCTTATTCTACACAAATTAATTCAAACAATAAAATGTTTTAAATTTTTAGACAAGATTACCGTAAATTTAGAAATTTTTATTTCGATTTTGTTTTGCGAATACGGGTCAAAATGCTGTTGATTAATTTTTACGTTTCAGAATTTTGCGAATGACATCTGCTTTGTTTACATTTTCTTATTGGTATTTTATTTTTAAGAAAAATATTTTTGCGAAAAAATTTATCTACAGCAAAAATTTCCAGATTTACGGTATTCAGCAGACCATGACTGTCTTTATCATTACAGTTTGTTCTTTTTTGTTTCTGTTAGCTGCACGGCATGTTTCCTCACGAAGCTGCAAATGAATTATGGACTGTCACAGAGCACTGGTTTATAAACCTACTCTGTCAGAATTGTTCATCTTGTAAATGCCTCTCAGAAATATTTCTTACACACAGTTAAATATATCTAATGGATTGAGGTCCGGATCAGTCCATCGGGCGAACCTGTAGTGTCAGTCTTTGCTGATTGTCTATACATTCCCGTAACTTGTTCTCTGTCATTGTTAGTCTCTGCTCCAACAACGAAACCGTCTGTAAAATAAAACAGGCATAGATCACTGACCTTAACATACAAATTAAAATTTGGAATTTATCACAAAAAAGATTATAGTTCATTTATTTTGAAAGAGAAAACAAAATACATTCATGTACATTTTAAAGTGTTAAATGTGGTGAGAAAATTAATGCATGGTGTATTTTTAAGTATTAACACAATCCACTCATATCTAACCTCCCATCCCCAAAATAAAACATAAAAGGAAAAGAGCAGTTCTAATAAGTTGTTGAATCCATGACCCAGCCTTTGATAACTACATGTAATTCTGAGAATAAGATATGATTCAAATGTTTGTAATACAAACAAGTACATGCATCAGAATACGTTTCTACATCCAGCTATTACAGCTAAATAAGAATTAAGTATATGTATCTACTTGTCTCATCCAACCCATGAGTGAGTTTGAAAGACATAAAACTATATAAAAAAAAATGCTGACTAAAACTCCCCTAAAGGAAAAAAAAGAAAAGTATATTATTGATCATACATTTGTTTCATTCTATTGATGTGTCTGTATTACCCCGTCATGCTAGAAGTTCATGGCAGGGAGGTATAAAGGAGTGTAAGGACCTTCACTGAGGTCACTAATTGTAGGGGTGGTGTCTGTATTAACTGTGTGTTATTTTACCTGAGTGAGTACATCTAGCTGGCCTACAATCTGCTCTAGGGTTTTAGCGAGCTGCGGGGGGAGAGTCTGTGGTTCTAACTGCTGGGTGGTGGCTGGCCGGTCCTTTGTGGTGCGTATAGTTGGCTCGGGCTCAGAATTCCTCACATCAATGTCAAAACTTACACCGTTTTGCTGAAAAATATAAGGCACATTTGATATAAAACTTATTTTCTGGTGTGCAAAAATACAGACTTGCACAAAGAATTTCTATCAAACTTCAGTTTTCCATGATGATGCTTTATGAATAGCAACAGTCATATCATTTCAAGTTTAATATTAGAAATATATCAAATGACCAAGTAATTTATTAATGAAGTATTACATGTACAGGTGTATTTTCAAATCATATGCTTAACAAGATGAAAAATTTTTCATGCATAAAAAATAAATATTTGCATGTTAGTACTTTTCAGAAATCTTTAACTTTTTTAATACCGGTACTTAAGATTCAAAAGACATAGAATGGACATATTTAACATGCTTAAACTTTGGTAAAGAATGATAATTGATTCATTATAATTAGTGTTGGCAAATCGGACGATTTTTAGTAACCGGTTACTCGCTCAATCTTCCGATCGAGTACCCGGTTACTCGGATGATTTATTCATATGTATCATTTATCTCATCTTTTACTCATCGATTCTAATAAAACACAATGGTATTGTAAATTTACTTTATTTATAAACCTAAAAAGAACACGCACGCATTATCTTGAATTTTAAATATAATTATGATCAAAAAATTAATTAAATCAGAAGAAAAATAAATATTCACGCTATTTCATAATTGGCGTTCACCAGTTTTACTTTTCAATCCCCGATATATGTCACGATCAAGGAAAATAATTATTTAGAAATTTGAAGTCACGATAAGTCCATTGAATTCACATTAATTACATTTTACAGGTATGGAATCAGCTGTTCTTTTAAAATACTTCTAAGAGCTACATGTACATGTCTTTGGCGGCATCTTGTTAAATTATTTAATGAGGTAATTATAACTTGGGTCTTCAAAACCTGTATACCCTGCTGGCAATCAAAGCTATCAATTAAGTGTGAAAACCAATCAATCGTATTAGTGAAACCATAGATCATTAAGTCTAACGGTAAAAAAAATTAGAGAAATGTTTATTTGTACACTTATAAACAAATTAACATTTTATTTCTTAGTTATTTACCATATAAGATGCATTTTATCCGAGTAATCGAATAGCAGTTTTACTAACCGATACTCGCATCGTTCGACGGTTAACCGGTTAACCGGGTACTCGTTGCCAACACTAGTATTTACCATTAACAGAGGAATGGAGGAAATTCGGATTAGGAAAAAACGATCGTTTTTTAAAGTAAATAAGTCAGGTAGTACTGCAAAATGGATGAAATTAAAGTGATTTAAGAACAGTAGGAGCATGCTGCCTTGAAAATTTTCATTAGTTGGAAATTAAATAGCAAAACAATGAGTGAAAATACCGTTTGTGTTTCTCATGTATTTATAATTTGACATGCATAATTTTAATTTTATTTTTGCTACCCCCAAAAAACGGTAGCACCGGGCGTTGGGAGTTGCACACCCTTGCAACTGCCATGCAATGGTAAGCAAATTGCAACGAACTTGTTGATGTAGAAATTGGTTTGTTTCTGTACTTTCAATTTCGATTTCAAAGATGAATGTAAAAGTTAAACTGACCGGCCAGTGACTTCCGGATTTTTATGACGAAAAAAAAAGTTTAGGTCGGCGATTAAAATTAGGGTCGGTCGGGTAACCGTAAACAAACATATTTTTTTGTTACGCCTTATTGGGCTAAATATTTCAATTCATTTACTCTCCCTATGAATTTTTTACTGAAGCAATAAAAATACATTAATTTTAGTACTCTCAAATACACATTTAGAAAGCATAAGGAATGAATGCTGCACAAGAAAAAGTGGCAACCATGAGGATCAACACCAATAAAAATATTAAACACAGCACAACCTTTAAAAATAGATAATAAATTCGTCATCTATAGACTATGTAGTCATTCCAAATAGAATTTAAAATTATACATCCAAGTCCATCACAATCACAATCACAAGAGTTGATATAATACAATTTTATCCCTAACATTGATGTCCCTTTTTCACCTCTATGGCGGCGTGGTTTGCAAGAGCGAAGGTCCGAAGTACATGTACACTGTACTGACTTTCTGCAAATTCTGTTTGGAAGGTGGGTTTCCATTTTCCAGTTGGTTGGTAACATTGTAATTAAATTCTAGTGATTGGGGCTTGATCTGTACCATTTTTCTTCTGATATGAATTTTCTTTGACACGTTTTAGCCATCCTTTCATAATTAAACTATTGAGTACGTAATTCTCCTTGATTTTTCTTGAGTAAAAGAACAACTTGTGCTTTAAAATGTGAAAACTATCATCACAATATAACACCAGTGATATCTTGTTTAACACTGTTTTCTGGTCTCTTTACAATTGTATTTTTAGACATCTCTGTGTTTTCTGTTTCTAATCCTGTGACAGCTTGGTACGTAGTTGCAGTAATGCTGGACTTATCACCATCATCTTATGCCCTATGATAAAAGTACATGTACAAAGTCTGTGTATGGTGCAGGGCAGTTTTCTGAAAAACCACTCAACACAGAAGCATGAAATTTTCAGTGATGCTAGAGCAACCTTTGGAGAAGTGAATTTCGTATATCACAACCACCGGAAGTACGAAGTGCCGACGCTCGCTATGGCCCGAAAATAGTCCTATCAATAATTTCAAAATTTTTAACACCTTTTCTACGATAACTTTTTACCTAGAAATATTTTGTTAAAACATATAGAACAAAGAAAGTATAGAATTCCAAGATCTATCAAATGATACCTCGAAAAAAGGGCTGGCCCCTTAAATCAGGGGCCGAGAGGGGCCGAAAGTTTTTCCTATATATCTCAAAAAGTATTTAGAGTTTGTAATTCGTCAAAGAAGCAAAGTTGTTCAAAATGTCAAGCTTAATCTATTAGAGTCGTCAAAATACGTCCGGCGTCGTCACTTCCGGCCAAACCGGAAGTGGTCGAAAAACACGGTTTTCCGCCGTTCTTGACAAGTTTTTGGGTGACATATGTATCTGGGAGCATAAAAAGTAGTTTTCCGTCCGTCGTCGTCACTTCCGGTCAAACCGGAAGTAGCAAAAAATGGCTTATTTTGAAGGTTTTGATGCATATTGAAATTATAAAGTCACTGGAGACTACTTAGCTCAATGCTTTCTTTTGTTCCGTCACTCCGGCACTTCCGGTCATTTTTTTTCTTACCGATTTTGTGCACGCGATATCTCAAAAACGGTTGGTTATATTTTTATGAAACTTTCAGGTCTGATAGAATAAAAAAAAAACTTGATGCATTTTTTTTCATTTTGATTACGTCACTTCCGGTTCGAAGATTTTCGCAATTTTGTGATTTTTAAGGGTCATTTTGTCCGTCGCTCTTCTTAAAAACCGCTCATCACAGGAAGATGATATCTTTTCTGGAAGATAGAGCAACAAATGTAGATTTGCATTGTGTTGTTAACTTTCACCGGAAGTACTGCACGTTAACGCTCGGTATGGTCTGAAAAAAGTCATATTGAGCGTTTCAAAATTTCTTACACTTTTTCTATTATATCTTTTTACTTGTAAATATTTTGTTAAAACATATAGAACAAAAATTGTGAAGAATTTTGAGATCTTTCAAATGATATCTCGAAAAAATGGCTGACCCCTAAAATTAGGGATCTAGAGGGGCCAAAAGTTTTTACTTGATATCTCGAAAAGTATTGAGAATTTGTAATACTTCAAAGAAGCAAAGTTGTTCAAAATGACAAGCTCAATCTATTTGACTCGTCAAAATACGTCCGGCGTCGTCACTTCCGGCCAAACCGGAAGTAGTCAAAAAAGCGAATTTTTGCCGTTCTTGTCAAGTTTTTTGGGTAACATATGTCTCTGGGAGCATAAAAATTAATTTTCCCTCCGTCGTCGTCACTTCCGGTTAAACCGGAAGTAGCAAAGATTGCTTATTTTTGCATTTATTAACATAGCTTTAGAAGATTCAAACCATTTTTAGGCGTTATTTCTCATTTTTGTTGAAAATGAAAGCTACTTCCGGTCAAACAGGAGGGAAGACCTACTCGTTGCTTTGCAACGAGCTTTGCTCTAGTTATTATTATTATTCCTGGGAAAATTTTGTCCTCGAGTGATCTTGTAAACTACACATCCGACTAAGGTAAAATGTTTTTAGGGTCAGTAGACATGTTATGTAGATTTGCCGAACAAAGGTCATTTTGCGCGCACGTGCTTGAAAGAGCGCGCACGTGCAACACGTGAAATGACCGATTTAATTGATATAAGCGTAATTTTTTTAATTTTTGATGAAATGCTTTGAAACTTATAATGTAAGGATATATTAGTAATATAGACAATATGACATGGTCAAAATAGCAAGATCTCACGCGCATGCACGTGCGCTTTGCTCTGATTGGCTGAAACTAAAGACTCAATATCTCTTTTGTTTTTTGACGAAATCCTTTGAAATTTTGAACATAGCCATGCATTAGGATATCCTACAACATGATATATAGAAATTATCATGAAAACACGTGCATGCACGTGCGCTGCAATCTGATTGGCTGAAAATTTAAAAAGCTATAACTCCAGTGGTTTTCAACCAAACAGGATGGGATTTGGCACATAGATATATAAAATGGACTTCTACAAGAAGGTATGGTCACTATGCACATGCATACACGTGCTTGTACGTGAGCTGCAATCTGATTGGCTGAAACTTTAAACAGTTATAACTCCCTTGGTTTTCAACCAAACGGGGTTATATTTAGAACATAGATAGATGTAATGGACTTCTACAAGAGGGTATGGTCATCATGCTCATTTATGCACTTGTGTGCACGTGAAATGAGCAAAATCAAAAACACACTTGAATGAGCGTATTTTTTTATATTTTGGATTAGATACTTTAATATTTAGTATATTAAAATATATAGATTGTGTAGACAAGATGATATGATCATTACGCACATGCATTCACATGCGCACGCGTGCAATGCATAAATTTGAATGAACGTGGTACACTTCTGGGTAAACGTTTGTTAAAATCTCAAATGCATAGAGTTTGTCTTATTTAATGAATCTTACAGGGAATATGGCACCAAAAGGGAGTTGGGGAGCGTTTGGGGAACATCTGTAACGGTCCCCGTTACAATTAGCACTAGTTATAATACTGTAATTCCAGCATCGATTTGAAATGCTATTTTATTGTTATTTCTACTCTCACTACCTGCTCTGGAGCAAACATAGCTGGTCCTACATCGGTTACAGGAACTGATTCATCGTCCATATTTTTAAGCTCTGTTCTCGCATCATACTGGAAAATAATTTTGGTTTTTCTGACACTTTTCCTCTCTCCTAATTACGTCTTGTTTAATACATTATGTTTTCATGATATAATGAAATATATCTATCAATTGTGAGCATAACTTTAATTGGAAGTTACACAAAAATTCCTTATTTTTCATACATTTCTATGATACATGTAATAGTACACTTTGAAGGCCATTAAACTGAATATTTTCTTTTCAGCTTGTTCTACTCTTTTTTTTCTTCAGAGATATATTTGGCACATGTGAGTTTTTTGAGAAATTGTTAAAAAGTTGAAGTGCATGAACTGAAATGTGAAAACAGAAATTCAAACTGAAAATTCTGTGAAAAAGAACCTCAATTTAAAAGGAAGAACAATAAAACATGCATCTTAACAAAGGAGGACAGTACTGACCCCTCTTGGTGACTTAGGTTTGGCAGGTTTTTTGACAACTCGTGGAGGTATATCAGATACACTGGGATCACATGGAGTTGTCTCCTCTTGTTTATTTTTGTGAGACTGAAGGACTTCTGAAAAATCCAGCTGGTCAAAATTTGTCTTCCAGACAAGCACCTATGAGAGAAAGAACATAATCATCATGTACATGTATTATCTCACAATAGTTAAACCACCAATATAAATGTTCAAACCATTTGTATATAAAAACAAAATCCCTGTGTGGTAATCTTTTTTGCTTTAATAAAGGAACCTTTTGATTACATACAAAATTTCTGTCAATGTCAGGTTAGAACTAAGCAATGTATATAACATTCCACAGATCCTTATTCCAAGAGTATGTCACGGCTTTCCAATAAATGTACAGAGGAGTTATACTGTCTCTTGACAAATCAAATGCAGTTGTATTAAAGTTCCATAGGATTTTTACCGATATGAAATAGATCTATACAATCTCTTTTAATATTAACACCAATGTAGGTATGCAAAAAAAAACTTACTTGCTCATCTGATCCTCCTGATGCAAAATATTCACCAGATTTGGAAAAGACCACTGCTGTGCATGGACCCTAGAAAACAAAAAATAAAACATTGAAATAAAAGTTACAATTTTCTATTGTATATTTAAAACTGTGGGGCTTCTCCTAAAATACAGAAAGTGTAAATTTTATTTTCAAACCATTAAATGTTAGACATATGATAAAAAATCAATTAATATGGCCAACAAAACCATTACTGATATGATAACATACAGAAACAATATTGAATAAATACATACTGTATATGTAAACTTTTCTGACCTATTGTTCAAAGTTTACTCCAAGGTCCCTTGAAGAACTGAGTAAGAAGTTTTACCTGGTGTCCGTGCAGTGTGTAGAACAATCGGCCCTCCAGCAGATCAAACACCTTCAGCGTCGAGTCGTCAGACCCCGATATCAGGTAGTTACCACTGGCATGGAACGATAGGCTGTTCACTGCCGCGCTGTGTGCTAAATATAGTCAGAACAGAACATGAGTAATGTCAACTGTACGATACAAACCAGTCATAAGTTTAATACACAATATCAATGTCAACAGAAGCCAAATCAATGTCAAAGTTCTAGAATCATTGCTTTATAAATCATGATCAATATTGAAAAGGAATTGATGCAATTTTAAGATTCTACAAAATTATAATAGATGTTAGGGCTAATGCAAAATCAAACAAGTTTTTTATGTTGCTCATTTGACCAAAAACTTGTCCTCAGATAAACATAGAGACAGAATTACAGCAAAACTCACTTAGTATGAACACTGATATTGTGAATTCACGGATATAGCAATGTTATCTTGGATCCCCAGCTACATAAATTTAGTGAATTCCTTATATGGATATAACGAATTACGAATATAGCAAAATAATTTTGTAGGTCCCTAGGACTTTGTTATAATTGTGTTTTACTGTATAATTTTTTTAAAAAATCAATTTCTTCTACAATATTTTTCCGCTTTGTCCCTGTCAGATTAGTAATGAGGAAACTTTTTGAAGAAATTATATAATATCTGTGTAAGATTTTAAGAACTTGTTTACCTGTGTAATGCTGTAAGAGTTTGTTCATTCTGATATCCCACACTTTGACGGTGCTGTCTGTTCCAGCTGATGCAATACACGTCCCACTTGGATGAAATTCTACTTGGTTTACAAACCTTAAATTTAGAAACAAATGCAAATCAAAATTTATTTTTAACCGCAAAAGTTTCTACAACAGCCAACTGAACTTCTCACTTATTTCATATTGCACATTTGAATGTCTTTAAATTTAAACCATTTATTATTCTATACAATATTGAGCTATAATATTGTGCTGAAAGATGTGCACAATGTCATATATATTTATGTTAATAAATCCCCCCTCCCCCCCCC
>PRKT01000177.1:41150-53275 GCA_003671525.1 Saccostrea glomerata | reverse complement strand
CCCCCCTATATATCCCTTACCATTCAAAAGTCATGGCCAAGGTTAAAGTTTTTTCATAAGTATAGAATATCGAAGGTCAAGGTCAAAAGGTCTAGTTTGTTAATGTCCAATGAAAAGTCTTTTAACAAAAAAAAAAAGATATATGAAGTAATAATGTCATGGTATCTATTTTTCAAAAGATATGGCCAACTACCCTTCTGTTAGGGTCAGAATATGAATAAAAAATTCTCAAAGAGACAAACAATCATGTTCATTCCAAGCCTCCGTCTATCAGTACTTTCAGTACTTTGATTAAGATTTGGACCGCTCTCTGACAAAAGGGGTCTTAATGACATAAGCGTTGACGTTGAGAAAATGTGTTTATTGTGACGTAAAATTTTCTCGTCTAAAATGCACATGGTGTGAAATAAGTTTTATGCCGTTCTAATATATTTTGTCAGGATACCCCTGAGGGATATTCTAATATATTTACATCCACTGAATATCCACTGAATATTTTCTTCTTTATTTCTCAAGAAAACCCATTGCGTTCATCCCTGCATAAACTACATTAGGTATATCACCTGTACAGATTTCTTGATCAGTGACCGTTCCATCAATGAAACGTACAAAGACGTTCGCATCATTAACACAATAATTAATATTTTTAATCCTACTTAAAATGATAATTTAAACAGATATAAATATAAACAATAAAATGTCTTTCTTTGTTTGTTGTAACATTAGGAAACCTATTACCCTTCAACATTTTATATGAGTAAGTCAAGATTAGGTTAACCTTACTCAGTTTTATAGCGTGCAACAGAAATGCGACTCAGGTAAACCCGACTCAACTGGGGTTTAAACCCGGCTTACGTGATCCACGGATCAACCACTAAGCTGTACTTATCTGAGCCATAGATACGCAACCGGCCATTATTGAATAACGTCATTGACATTATTATTTAATTGCAACATGTTGTGTTCAAACACGTATAACTTTAAAACTAAAGCAAATTTAATGCTCAAATTTTGACTGTGTGTCCCAAATTTGATGTAAATTTGAAATATTTGAAAAAGTCAATTTCGAAAATTTTGTCATTAAGACCCCTTTTCCCAGAGAGCGGTCCATTTATCTTATGATTTTTGCATCAACATGGTGATTCTCCTTTTCAAATTTCTCATTACCATTAGTATACACAAAGCTGATCTTCATTTATGCACACAGGATACAATTTGGTACAGGACAAAAATCAATTATAGTTTAGGGAAAGGGGATGCTACCTACTAGTGTAAGTAGTGTTGTACTGATAATCAGAAAATATTGATTGTTGACAACAAAATGTAACCATTCCAATGATTCATTATTATTTTTCACAAGTGTTCATCAGAAATGTACTATTTATAAAATGCATTCCTGATTTATTCGTTCCCAGTTTAACATTTATTTCTTTGACATGAAGGAAAATGACATCTGCACCTAGCCGATCATAGCCAACTACCAGGTCGAACCCCCAAATGGGGGTTAACGGAAGTAGAAAAATCATACCCCAAACGGGGTATGAGCATGCGCAGATGCTTTAAAATGTGCGTATTTCATCTAAAAAAGAAGAGGTTTACAAAAATTGCCAGTGCAAGTAACCGATCATTTCGCATATGTAAAACTACTTGGAAATGACAGATTAAAGGTGTTTAAAGAGATTGTATTTTATAAAAATACAACTTAATTGTACAAATCAGGATTTATTCACTGGTAAAGTTAGCCATCTTGAGCTCGTTATATTGGATACAGCAAGAGTTACCGTTCTTGTGCATTTCATGACAGGATGGAAAACCCTCATTTTGGGGTATACCCTATTTGGGGGTTCGACTAGACTGACCACAAAGCAGAGATAATTAACTAAGAAACAAAAGGTGCATATATAGAAAATGCAAAGGAATCAAAACAACAAAGAAAAAAAGTTATAAAATATTTTATATATTCATATTAAAAAAATAAGATAAAATACTTGTATTAGTCTGCTTTTTACACTTATACAGCAAAACTTGTTTAGTTTGAATACAGATATAGTGAATTCACAGATATAGCGAAGTTATTTTAGATACCCATATATATATATTTAACTAAATCCTTATACGGATATAACGGATTACGGATATAGCGAAGTAATTTTATTGGTCCCCCTGACTTCGTTATAACTGAGTTTTACTGTATACAAAACTATGACTGAGAACTACTCACTGCTACCTACCACAGCGGCTCTGTCTTCTATGACCAGTTCCTTGGTCTCCCCCTTGTCAGGCTCTGGTTCGTCCTCCTCCCCACTAGACAGGAAGTGAGGCGGGGTCTTATGAGCTGACTCACTCAACTTGGCCACCTTTGGATCCTCTGGAGATTTGGCTCTTTCTTCTGACATGTCTTAAAATGGAAGAAAATAAGTGAAATTTTTCTTACACCATTATACATGGCTTCCAGTTCCAAGTGATATTTTCATGGCCGAGGCTATCCGCACGACGGTATATTCGATTATATTCGTTATTCGCACGACGGTCGTGCCGATTAAATTCGTTATCCGCACGACGGTCGTGCCGATTATATTCGTTATTCGCACGACGGTCGTGCCGATTAGAAATCTTATCCGCACGACAATAAAAAGAGAGATAACTCCTCCAAGATATCCACAACTTATTGTGCACGCTGTTTTGCTAAAAATGGCAGTTAAATGGCGTGAAATGGCAAGTCATCATAAAAATAAGGTGGCATTTAAAAAAATTGGCTTTAAAGTGTACCGAGATTATCCGCACGACGGATTTAGATTATCTTCATTAATTAGAACTGGAACTCATTAGTCAGGGCTCTCGATTCTCGACCCCGTTCCCAATGCAAAAAAGATACCTTTTTCCCAAAAGAAAGGTGTAAATTTCCCAATTTTCATAGAAAAATATTAATTAAAAAATAAAAGCCCATGAAACTTAATCGCAAAAAAAAAACCCAAACAAAACACACTTGAACATGAAAGTGAAACTGTCCCACTATTTTATTAGTTCGCGCCAAATGCATTCGTAAACTGGTTCGGGGAACCTGGTTATGTTTTTACCGAAATGTGTACTAGTATGAGTTCAGAGTATCTTGTCATGTAGTTTCGACAAAAAACATCATTTTAGTTTAAAAAAAAGACATTTCACTTGAATATTAGTAAGCTGCACGTAGAAACATACCCATGCACGCTTCGGCATGATCAGTCTCGCTCTGTATTGGTAAGCAACTTTGTCCATGTGATCGAGGAAATTCGGGACAATGTGACTAGCGACTGTCACTCAGAAAGACAGATAACCGCAATATCAACACTCAAAGATAGTTATGACAAAGCTAATGTACTTTCTATTAATAACCTACATACCCATGTTTGATCTGTGTTCAAAACCAGAGTTAAATAGATGACAAAATGCTAGAAAAGCAAAATGTGAGGATTTTTTAAAATGAATATTGGTTATCTTACTTTTCCCAAATAGATGGTAATTTTCCCAATTTGAACGGCCCCAAATCCAATCCCAAAAAGTGGTGTGAGAGCCCTGCTGATCATATTCTTGAAATAATTTTAAAAAATGACAATATATATTATGCATAATCATACTTTTAAAAATTTATAAATTTAAAAATTTTCCTCGACTCGAATGTCCTCTTATCTCAAGACTTATATGTATATTTGGTTACCTTGCAATTTATAACATTGTTTATGTTTTACAACTCACTCTACTTGGTCTGGCTTTTTTTTGTTTTGTTTATATATATGCCTATGTATATATATATACAAATTCAACGAAGAGAAAAAGAAAAACACTTTATTACTACTTTAAAACCAAAGCTAAATAGCATTGTTTGACTTTCCCGTAATAACTGCTGGGAGAATTACGTCATAGAGACTGTATTACGTTCCGCTAATTATGACGTCATAGAAGGCGTTACTATGTGACAGTTAAAAAACTTGATTGTAAAGCATCTGAAGATTTTTAAATGAAAGCGCTAATGCTTTACTTTGTTGTCTTCGTGTTTTCTTTTTAATTATTTTTTACTATACTACTATACCGACCACTGTGAATTCATGGACTTCTGATATATATATATATATATATATATATTTAAGGAATCACTGTCTAGTTTAGAGAGTATGCCAGGGCATCAACAATAGTGGGAAACATGGGATAATTTGCATAAGGGGCGAAGCCCGTTATGCTAAAATTATCCCATGTTTCCCACTATTGTTGATGTCCCTGGCATACTCTCAAAACTAGACAGTGATTCCTTATATTTCCATTTGATTGTTATAAAATTGTAGATTTAGACTTTAAAAATGTAGACATAGACTCAAATCACACGAGAACTTCCATGCCAATTTCAATAGTCCTCGCCCACTGACGTCAAACACACAGGCAGCAGCAAGAGATTTACATGCATATTTGGCCTGCTTAGCCTCAGACACAGAGACAGATGCGCATGAGATTTGCATGCGTATTAGGCCTCCTTAGCTCCTGACTTATCGACCTTCCTAATTTACATTCCGGCAGAATTATCAAAAAATAAACTCCGACAACTTTCAAAGAGTTATCACAGAGAAAAAAAATAGAAATGGAAATATATATATATATATATATATATATATATATATATAAGATTTTGGCAAAACAATCCGAGAAGAATTACTTGTTTGGTTTTGTGCGTTATATATATAATGTATGTTTCCTGTTGCAGCTTGAGCCTGAACTCTAATAAACAGTACCAAACTCGAGGTACCAATTCATTTTAGCCGCTGTTATTGTTGGCAATATTATCAAATTCAACGATCTCTTTTGGGAAAATCCAGGATTTTATACTTTTTATTGGCATTATTATTGGAATTGATAATACACATGCACTTGAATTTTTATCAACCAGACACAATATAAAGCCAAATATTGACAAATATCCATTTTTTCCTTAATATCAATAAGGTAAATACATATTTATAAACTAATACCCAAGTACATGAGCCCCTCTAGATCATTTAAATACACATACTCAGTATATGTTATCACGGTATACTATAAATAAGGGTATAATTTTTCGATATTTGGCCTATTGAGAGTGTGATTGATAAAAATTCAGATACTTGTTGAAAAAATGAAATTACCACTATGTTCTGCCATCCAAAAAGTTGAATGAAAAATTCATGCTGTTGAGGTTATCAAAATTTTATTTTTTTAACGGTCATGATGTAGTCATGAATAGGCTAGCCCCTTCTCTAAAATAATGATTACAAATTATTAATAAGTCCATTAAAGGAAAAAGAAAGTTTTCATTTGGAGAAG
This sequence comes from Saccostrea glomerata, assembly GCA_003671525.1. Classification (NCBI taxonomy): domain Eukaryota; kingdom Metazoa; phylum Mollusca; class Bivalvia; order Ostreida; family Ostreidae; genus Saccostrea; species Saccostrea glomerata. The sequence continues at coordinate 47,950 of PRKT01000177.1, read as the reverse complement.
CCTTGCTTTACACTCGCACAGCTGAACTTGAACTTTTAATAAATATTGACATCTACATCATGTACATCACATGTAAAATTTTTACAAAAGGAAAACATGAAACATACAGTTTTAAAAACATTATAGCAAACATGAAAAAATTACCTTTTATAAATATATATAAAAGTCTACATGTGGAGCGGCCTAATTTCTGCCCCCAATATAACACATACAAGAGAACATTAGTTTCAAAAACATTATAGCCAATTTGGAAAAATTACTTTTTTTATACACATAATAGTCTACATTTGGAGCAGCCCAATTTCCACCCCCAATATAAAACTCACACAGGAGAACATTGAGTTTCAAAAACATTATAGCCAATTTGGAAAAATTACTTTTTTTTACACATATAATAGTCTACATTTGGAGTGGCCCAATTTCCATCCCCGATATAACACTCACATAGGAGATCACGAAATTCTTTAAATCTGATTTTTTCTTATAATAAATTTAAAATACTCAGTAACGCAAATGAAATAGACCTTTGGTATATATAAAATCTTTTTTCACTAGAATTATTTCTGTGCTTCTGCAAGCTGTGAACTAAGAATCTGATAATAACTGATCATGTCTGTTAATCTTAAATTTGTTTACTATCCCTCCTTTATCTTGCCTGTTTGCAAGCACGACAAATCCATGAGCTACTTAATGTTTTACTCAAAAACACCTCCCGCTTAATTGTTAGGCAGGTTTGATGGAACCATTTGCTACAGATGCAGCATTCAATCATTCTCTCCTCTCTGTTGTCTGGTAATCTACAAATGCAGTACAGAGGAACTGTGATAGATTTCTTTATATTGTTTGTGGATGGAATGTTACATGGAATTTCAGGGAATGGTGTTATTTCCTTTCCTTCGATGCATTTATATAGATGTTTCCTCATCTTTTTCTGATCATATTTGGCAGTGGAGGGATCTTTTCCAAAGCAGATTGATGTAGCAGCTGCTATAGCAAACAGTCCACAGTCCACTGCACCACTCTGTTTTTGGAATCGTTTTATGATCAAACTCATGTTGTCCTGTGGTGTATTCAAAATACTTGCAATCTGCATTTTTGTCCAGGTGGATACCGATGAGTACAGGCTGTCATATACATATACACTACCGTCAGATATGTCATGTGTCCCTATATTGATATTGGATATGCATAGCCAATGCCCTGCATTGTTATGCAAGATCTGGACAAACTGTCCTCTACATATATCAAATTGTAGTTTTTGGCCAAGAACAGGATCCTGAAGGCCTTCTACGTGGACAAACTTTTGCTTTAGCAATTTACTTGCAACATTTATATGTTTGTCTTGCAGTTCTGATTCCTCCAAAATCTCATCCATTAGTTTTCTTGTTAACTCAGTTGTTGGCTGCATTTTCTTGGTCTTATTTTGCTTCTTGTTAATTATCCGATTGCGTGATGCAAGAACATTTTCCTTTTCTCCATTTCCCTTAACTGATGGTTTTCCTCTTTTGATTTTTGATCTACCACGCACAGGAGGGGACTTTGGAAGCTTAAAATTTGTGATGTTGAACCGCTTTTCAGATTTCTTCTGAGAGTTTTGTTTTTTAATTTCATTAAGCGAGCTGGTTTGATTATCTCCCAGAAAACTTCTATTGAATATTGGTGAATTAGATTCCTGGTTCATGTCCTCATGCGTATGCCTTAGATCCATCGGTGCAGAACTCCCTGTAGGTGTTTGGATAGGCCCTGGACTTGGTGGGGGAGATATTTCAGGCAGTGATATGACAGATTGTGGACTAAGTGGAGGTGAGATCATTGGAGATGATTTAATGGGTCTTGGACTAGCTGGCGGTGAGATCCCAGATCCTGGACTGACTGGTGGTGAGATCCCAGATCCTGGACTAGCTGGCGGTGAGATCCCAGATCCTGGACTGACTGGTGGTGAGATCCCAGATCCTGGACTAGCTGGCGGTGAGATCCCAGATCCTGGACTGACTGGTGGTGAGATCCCAGATCCTGGACTAGCTGGCGGTGAGATCCCAGATCCTGGACTGACTGGTGGTGAGATCCCAGATCCTGGACTAGCTGGCGGTGAGATCCCAGATCCTGGACTGACTGGTGGTGAGATCCCAGATCCTGGACTAGCTGGCGGTGAGATCCCAGATCCTGGACTGACTGGTGGTGAGATCCCAGATCCTGGACTAGCTGGCGGTGAGATCCCAGATCCTGGACTGACTGGTGGTGAGATCCCAGATCCTGGACTAGCTGGCGGTGAGATCCCAGATCCTGGACTGACTGGTGGTGAGATCCCAGATCCTGGACTAGCTGGCGGTGAGATCCCAGATCCTGGACTGACTGGTGGTGAGATCCCAGATCCTGGACTAGCTGGCGGTGAGATCCCAGATCCTGGACTGACTGGTGGTGAGATCCCAGATCCTGGACTAGCTGGCGGTGAGATCCCAGATCCTGGACTGACTGGTGGTGAGATCCCAGATCCTGGACTAGCTGGCGGTGAGATCCCAGATCCTGGACTGACTGGTGGTGAGATCCCAGATCCTGGACTAGCTGGCGGTGAGATCCCAGATCCTGGACTGACTGGTGGTGAGATCCCAGATCCTGGACTAGCTGGCGGTGAGATCCCAGATCCTGGACTGACTGGTGGTGAGATCCCAGATCCTGGACTAGCTGGCGGTGAGATCCCAGATCCTGGACTGACTGGTGGTGAGATCCCAGATCCTGGACTAGCTGGCGGTGAGATCCCAGATCCTGGACTGACTGGTGGTGAGATCCCAGATCCTGGACTAGCTGGCGGTGAGATCCCAGATCCTGGACTGACTGGTGGTGAGATCCCAGATCCTGGACTAGCTGGCGGTGAGATCCCAGATCCTGGACTGACTGGTGGTGAGATCCCAGATCCTGGACTAGCTGGCGGTGAGATCCCAGATCCTGGACTGACTGGTGGTGAGATCCCAGATCCTGGACTAGCTGGCGGTGAGATCCCAGATCCTGGACTGACTGGTGGTGAGATCCCAGATCCTGGACTAGCTGGCGGTGAGATCCCAGATCCTGGACTGACTGGTGGTGAGATCCCAGATCCTGGACTAGCTGGCGGTGAGATCCCAGATCCTGGACTGACTGGTGGTGAGATCCCAGATCCTGGACTAGCTGGCGGTGAGATCCCAGATCCTGGACTGACTGGTGGTGAGATCCCAGATCCTGGACTAGCTGGCGGTGAGATCCCAGATCCTGGACTGACTGGTGGTGAGATCCCAGATCCTGGACTAGCTGGCGGTGAGATCCCAGATCCTGGACTGACTGGTGGTGAGATCCCAGATCCTGGACTAGCTGGCGGTGAGATCCCAGATCCTGGACTGACGCTTTATCAAGTATTACTACTTCAACCTTCTCCAGATCAATAATCTTCTTCACCTCCAATAGCAATGCCTGTATTGTTGTTTTTTTCTCATTGGCTACAAAGCTGTAGGCTACAGGCTGACCTTGGCCATTACCATCTTCTACAACAAATGTGTATAATGGCAAGCGAAGTTTGTTTGTGCAATAAGTTCCATCTATAAACAGCACCTCTGGAAATTTTGAAAATGTTGTTTTCATTTGTCCTGTAACAATGATCAAAGCCTGCAGGGATCCATCTTCCTCAGTAATCACTGAAATGGATGCTTGTGGATCATCATTCACTGAAATTAAACAAACAGTGATCACAAATTCTGCAAATGTGAAAAGTTTACAATATACAGACAGATGGACATCGGACAAGATGTGATTAGAAAATCTCAGGTGAGCTAAAAAACAAAACATACACTAGAAAACTGACCAGTGAGGAAGGGCCCCACTGAGGGGTATGAATATAAGGATGCAGCTCACGGAAGGAGGATTTTACTTGATTACATTTAAAAGCAACAACTGTATTTTTAAAAATTTCAAGATAATTCCTGAATGTCCAAAACCCTGTAAATGGTAATTAACAGAGAACATACACATCATTCAAAATTGACCTTAACTTCAAAACAAATTTCATTTGCAGACAGAGGCAGTATAGTAATTAATCTCAGTGTGACAGATAAAGATAATGCTAAGGATTTTCTTCAAGTGGTTAATTAATCCCAAAAGACAAACTGCACAGCCTTCACCATTTATGATGGGAACATTTTCAGGAGTTATCTCTCTTTTCTTATTCATTTTTATGCATGGTTAAAGCAATATGAGCTGCATTTTTGAAAATATTATTTTGCAGGTAAAATATGCTATTATAATTCATTTTTATGTAATTTAAACCCTTATATTTACATCAACTGAATATTTTCTTCTTTATTTCTTAAGAAATCCTTGAGGGGGCCCTAATTAATTCATTGGTGTTACAAGCATGATCATTCTTTCCAAGATAACAATTTAATTAATGACTGGCAAAATTTGATATTGTTAACTTACATATTTCCTCCAAGTCTTCCAACAGGATGTCTTCTTCAGTTTTTCCAGAACTTGACTGCTTTGTCTGTTGCCTGATGTTGTGTAGATCTTTGACAGTTAGGAAATGATTGTGCTGTGTCTTTAAGTATTGTTGTAGAGTCTAGATTATTAAAGATAAAGCTTCATTTTAAAAATGCTTTTTATGCCATAAACATATTAGCAATGGAAATAAATACTCGTATGTTTTTCCCCCACTTTTGCGAAAGTGAGGGGACATTAAATCTAATTTGTCTGTCATAAAAACCTCAACTTTGGTTAAATCTTTTAATGAAAAGAGATGGGACTTTCATCTTACACTCGTAATACCCACCTTTCAAAATTTATACACTACTTTAAATTGAATTATTATACTGTTACAAGTCTTTTCTACACACACCTCATTACCTTTGCTTATACTTAATTTACAAAAATCAATCAAACCATTGTCATAGCTGTTGAATAAGTCATAATGCTTTCTAAATCCACATTTATATTACCTGTGACATGACCTTAAAAAATACACTATGATTTTTTAACCCATGACCTTGAACCTTGACATTGAATTTAAAAAAAAAAAAAAAAGGTAATTACTTTTCATGATTTGGGGTGATTACTTAGGGCGTTAATATTTGACACAATATGCCATAAATGATGACTTCTCATCCACATAGACATTGAAAGCCAGTGTCCACTTCGAATTTGCTTGTCTTTTCTTTTATTAACAATATTTTTGTTCAAATGCATATCTATAAGTAAAATTTTATTTACAATTTAAAATTTATTTACATGTATTTATTTCAGACTTTCTATACTATAAATTAAAATTAAAACTATATAATCTAAAAGATCTTAGTTTACATAGTCACTGCAGATTCAAACCACCATTGTCAACATACCTTAACCTTTACTCCCATTTTTAGCATGATCTCTGTTTGATCCTTGACTGCCACCTTTAACCTTCTTCTCTGCTCTGGATAGTGTTGAAATAATTCTTTTGAACATTCATGATTGTGAGTTTTGATGTGCTGTCTTATAGTAAATTTATTGCTTTCTCTGTCAATGGAAGCAATCAATGTAGATTTGCATTCTATGTTGAATGTCCTGAAATTTAAAAAGAATCACGTAATTAAAACATACAAGTTTTACTAAGCAATTCTGCTTCAAAGCGGACAATAAATCATGGGAAAAAGAGTTTTACTGTAAATATAGAGTCCTAATGTTATGTAAGTAACACTTACACATAATTCGAAATATAAATAACAAGACAAATATACATAAATATAAATAACAAGAACTGTTTGTTAAACACTTATCCGCAAAAAAAGGGAATTTTGTATGTGTAGTATGTGCAACCTCTGCAAAGAAAATGAACAAAAACTGCAAACAAAATTGAAATTGTAATTTTTCTAAGTCTAAGGGGCATTACTCTGTCAAAAATGGAGCGATTGTACCCAAAATAAAAGTTGACTTAGATATTTATCTGATATATTTCCATGTTTACCAAATTTCATTTCAGTATGTGCTAAGGTTATGAAAAAAAATGCAACAGAAACTAATACCCCATTCATACGACATGATTTGCATACCTCAGTATATTTAACTCATATGTACATTTACTCACGTGTGCAATTGTTGTCGTATGAACTGATTTGCTCATATGTAAATTCTGCACAGTTGAGTAAATTTACACCTAGCCAGGACTAGGTGCAAATTAACTTTTGCATACATGTTGTCGCAAATTATTAGTTTTTGTGTGTAAATTTTGTTGTATGAACACGCAGCAAATTTACGTATGTATGTATTTTGTTTTGTTTATTACATAAATCACAATCTTAAGTGTTGTATCGATTGTTTATGCATTGTTGTGTGTAATAATATCAGTCTGTTAACATGGCGGCTAGAAAGCAAAACTTTAAAAAAAAACTGGATTTTTAAGGTCATCTTTGCTGTACTTCAAAGACAGCTGAAAATAATTTGAGTTTTGATAGAATACTGCTTTAAAGTCTTTAAAGAATACGCTGGGTTGTTCTAGCATAGTTCTTTCAACAAATGGCTTTTTCACCTCTGAAAACAAGGATCCTCACTATATCTACAGTGTCCTCTGATATAAATTTGAATTTGCAAAAACGTGTGCATCTTGTGCCCTTTCTGGCAAACCTATGTTTATGTATAAATATGGCCGTGGTCGCGCAAACATGTGCCCTGCAGGATCTATAAGTAGTCCCCTTAATATTCAAGTAGTCTTCATAGGAAATAGACCGGGCCCCATTACAGATTGACTTTCTTCTACCTTTCTTTGTTTTTAAACCAAGGCAAGATACTGACATATAAATTGATGC